>JACEVL010000096.1:688810-724770 GCA_020284085.1 Aporrectodea caliginosa
TCATTGTACTTCGTTCCAGGTACGTATTGCTACTTCTCCTTGGATGTTCATAGTTATTGCTGTCTCTGATAATTTCAATGACCATTGTTTAGGTTTTCTCTGCGTTGATCATTAGGCCGAATCTTGTACTGGTTTCATCAATCTATGTCGTATAATATTCTGTAGTTTTGGTCCTCTTCCAGAATAGACCCCTTAAATTACCAGGACTGTAGGCTGTTGGAACTTGGGTCCATTCTCAATTTACACTTTTTATTTTAAAAAATGAACGAAAAGTCCAATTTGGATGAACTTTCTTTGTTCTCTTTGACTCGACGAGAGCTACATCTGGGAAAAATATTGGCACTAAATTCAAGGTCATTCAAGGTCATTTCAAAGTCATGAAAAATTAAATCTAGAAACAATCATAGAAAATTGTCCAGATTTCAGCCAACAATTGTTGAAATTGGTTAATTCTTTCTAGTGTTTCTGGACCTGATAAGGGCTACCTAAATGCAAGACGATCCAAAGTTATTTTAAGGTCAAAAAGATCAATTTAAACTCTAGGAAAATCTGGGGAAATGGCCATAGATCAGTCAAATATTGTTATATAGTACTGGAAATTTAAGGGGCCTATGGATTCTAGTGAGGAGACCAATGTCGTCAGCAAATTGGAGATTATTAACAAGCCCTTCATTTAATTTGATTCTGACCTCGGTGTTTTTAGAGCTAAGTAACATTAGTAGGTTAAATAGGTATGGGGATAAGGTACATCCCTGTCGTATTGCCGTTTTTGTGCCAAAGTATTCTGTAATCTTTTTATCTACTTTTATGGCACTTGATGATTTTCGATATGTCCCTTGTACTTACTATACATCTGTAATTCCGGTATAATGCACGAGGAAACAGTTTATGGCCTCTTACCTTACCTAAATATGTCTTTGCACAAGTCTTTAGACTTTTCCAGTGATTTTTCAATGTTTTTGTTTTCCGTGCTTCTAAAGTTCACAGCATGGTATTCATAGCATAATGATCGGCCTATACATGGACCAGTTAGTCAGAAGAGTCGATCCTCAACATCGCAGCTTAGATCAGTTTTTCTCAGAAGAAGTCTCTCGGAAATTTGGTAACTATCATGCAGAGGTTCAGAATTTCAACAAACCTGACCTTTCTGTCACAGTGTCACTACTGGCACACTTTATTTGAAATATGAAAAATAATCTATTTTAAAATACTGATAAGGTATGGACGACGACGGCATGACTACCAGTCCATGACCACCTCTGACCTATTGCTGACTAGCAATCAATCAGTATGTACGAGGAGTTGTGCAATGTGCACACTACTTTCAGACTAACGCTTAAGCCCTGCTCTTGCATATAGGCCTTGATGCTTATTGCACTAAAGACTCAGTTTATGGCATAAACGGAGTCTTTAGTGCACACTTTATGCTTTTGTCATGCTACACCCAAACAATTAGTCAATCAATCAATCACTCGAACAATCAATCACTCGTTCAGTCAATCAGTGAGTCAGTGCATAGATAGCTGGGGCACCATTTGATTAAGGTTAGGTTAAGATGAGGTCAGGTAAGTTATTTAATTCAATAACTCGTTACATGAATGTGTAACAAACCACTATAATGTTCTTGCGCTGGTGAGTGTCTAACTTCAGGACTGTTAGAGTAAAACGTGATCATTCCAAAGCTGAATTCAATTTTATTTGTATGTATTTAAGTGCTGTATAAATAGGCATTGGTATAGTGCTTGATCTCTTATTATTTGCAATCTTCTCTTCACGAATCAGCGACAAAAGATCACTGGGAAATGGTTTATCAATTTTTTTATATTTTTAATTTACTCTACTTTTGAACTAAAACATCCAATAGGCCGCTGGCCTGTAATCTACATTCAATTGTGGGTATGTAAGTGTCAAATTGTCGAGATGCGGTTTACAATTATGGTCCATTAAAACAAGTTTACAATATAGTTTATTTGATTTGACAGTAGACGTTTTTAAAAATGATTGTCTGTTAGTTGAGCAGCTGAAGATGGAAGCGTGCAATTGAATTTTAAAAATGCATGAGTGCATGGGTAGTGTGATCGTCAGCCCTAGCCCATTGAATTGAAGCACATAAACATGACAGACTAAAATGTATTTCTATTACAATTACGATTACAGAACTGGTATTTCAATTACCTAATTCAATTATATCTATTTCAATTACTGAACAGCACTGTGCATTTCACTTGACAAGCGACTTATTGACCACTCTTGAGATTTTCGTTTCTGTGTGACATTGCATGCATTGAAAGCTTTTTATTATGATAATTAAAATAATGATAATAATAATAGTAATAATGATGATGACGATGATGATGATGATAATACGTGTGCTGTTTGTAATGAAAATCCATTGACTTTGAGTACCTTTTGCATGGAATGCCTTTTGAATAAACGAAAATACAATACAATACAATGTTACTTTATGCTTACGTGTGTTGATTATTCTGTTCTAGGAATCGACTGTTTCATCGGACTGCCAAAGGAAGAAAATTATCGATGCGCTCCACATCAAAGGGATTTTCTGGGCTTTGATTGTGTCTTCCTGATAATGCCAAAGTACTGGAGGTTCATGAGACTGTTTATACCAGGCAGTAATATGAGGAAAATGTTTTTCAACAATTCCGATTATAAAAAGGTATGCTGAGGTTGTTTCTACTAATTAAAAAGACATTTGTGCAGTGCCATTAGGAGATCTTGGAAGCAGTTGAAAGAGGTCAGCTGTATTACTCACTAGAGTGGCCCGTATTTCTCTCGTGAAAATTAAATGCAAAGCAAGGTTAAATCTTTAATAATGTTGATGATAATAATAATAATAATAATAATAATGATAATAAT
Source organism: Aporrectodea caliginosa (assembly GCA_020284085.1). Taxonomy (NCBI): domain Eukaryota; kingdom Metazoa; phylum Annelida; class Clitellata; order Crassiclitellata; family Lumbricidae; genus Aporrectodea; species Aporrectodea caliginosa. Next base: position 691,688 of record JACEVL010000096.1, read on the forward strand.
AATAATAATAATAATAAAGATCATCGCAACCTACCACTTTGTTCCGCTGGCCTTCGAGACCATGGGTCCCATCAACAACAGCGGAATGGATTTCATCAAGGATTTGGGGCGCCTCCTAACTAAGACCACTGGAGACCCGAAAGAGACATGCTACCTTTTGCAGCGCTTATCAGTTTGCATCCAGCGATTCAATGCCGTTGCCTTTAGGGGCTCTTTCCAACAGCCAGATATGGATGAGTAGCCATTCCAGAAACACATTGCTTTTATAATTTCTAAGTCCCTGGGGGAATGAAGTACCTCAGGGCATAAAAAAAAAAATAATAATCTTTAATTCAAACTGACAAGTACGCAGTATGATTACAAGTCAAAGTATGAACGAATGATTACAAGTTATTACAGGACAAAAAAAATAATAATAATAATGATAATAATAAGATTTGTATAGCAAATAATAATAATAAGATTTGTATCAAAGTCGAGGCCGAAGGAAAGGGCGCTGCTCTTGTGTTCAAAAAGTCAATGGCAGTCATATGATTGAGTAAAAAGAGGTCCTGAGCTGTGATTTAAATGTCTCCAGAGATGGCGTATTCTTCACATGGTCGGGAAGACTGTTCCAAGCAATGGGTCCAGCGACAGAAGGAACAGTCGCCAAGACTCGTAGAAGACCGCGGGACTTGTAGCCTAATCTTTGATGATATTCGTTTTTATGAAAAGATATTATGTGCAAATTTGTAGCAATAAAGTTTAATATTTACAGGTGTCTCAATGACCCTAGTTTTAGCCATAATAATAATAATAATCTTCGTGTTTGTTAATTCCAGCTGACAAACCACAGTGAGATTACATGTTATAGTAGTAAGAGATGAGAACAAGTTTAATAGGAGTCAAATGTAGCTGTATGGCAGCCATGCAAGGCGCCCATCTGTCTTAATATTAATTTTACAGTCGCCACATAGCGAGTTGACGACCGAGTTGACCTGTACGGGGGTAGCAGGTATCCACCCCGCTTCCTGCTTGATTTTCCATTCTTCACACGAAAGTGTTACCATTATACCATTACCCCGCCCTATATAGTGGAAATGATAGAAGTAAAAATTTATTTCACTACGATTTCACTATGTCATGCAAGAAATCAAGAAGCTTTGAAATCTACTCTATTTAACAGGCTCAAACCAATACAGAACAGTTTTTAAGATCAATCTACACAGTGTACAGTACACTTAGATGGTATTTTACGTATCGTTAATTTTCTCACATCGGAAAAGTTTGCCAGACTGTTCAATAACTCGAAGCACTTACTGCAACTGTTTTTCACTCTTAAAGCGCTTTGTCTGTGCCATGTCTTAGATTATGGTGATACCTTGCTCTGCATGATCATTGGTGACTGCTAGTGAGCGGACGGTTGCCTCTGCAGCCTTGAAGTCATCCCTACTGGTCCATGTATCTGGTTAGAAATCCAACCAGCATGCCCAGCATTACAAATACACTTTGTTACGATATCGACAAGTGTCTTCTGTTGTACTGTCGCCAAATTCACCACTAAGCATTTCAATGGGTCGTTTGCTTTGTCTTTTTCTGTTGATGCTCTCAGCATGACCTGTTTGGTGGTCAAGTCCACCTCAGGCTAAAAGAGGCTGAGGAGGATCAAAACCTCGGAAAGGTACCATAGGTGCTCGACTAGCGTGAAGTAGCTGCACTGATATCTCGATCAGGGTAAGCATCAAGGTGCTGCTGGAAGAGCAGGTTATTCCAGGCTGCTTTGGAAGCCACAGGTGTCCTGAACCAGTGATGAAAACTTTGCAAGAATTATGTTCCTATGCAGCAGTCCCCGAGATTATCTTTCCAACAGTTTGAACTGCGACCTGAAGCTTGATACTGTAGAGTGTAGATTGATATCGACAATTCGACATCCAGCGAGCTTGATATTCGATAGTTTGTCCCATGATTTGACGACATTCGACCATCTTCGGCATCGCTCCGATCGTGTCCTCGACTCGATTGTCTCTCGGTGAGTGGACGTCTTGTTGCAGCTATATGGTCTTTGACGTCTTGTTGGTTGTTGATTTTGTGGTGGATATCTTTGAACTCTTTCTTTAAGTTTTAGGATTAGAAGTCTGACCTGGATCTTCAACATTGTTTTCGTTTTCCTCTGTTTGTCACCCGGAGTTGATTTTTTGGGAACCATTGCCTCTCGTGTATTCTCGCTGTCTACAACACTACTAGATTTATTTAATTAATTTTTTAATAAGTTATTTTAGTTTTATTTATTAATATATTTTTGGATTTTTAAATAAAACATCTACATTCTTATTTACACTAGGCCTATATTTACCCAAGGGCCTATCCTGAAAAACACTAAACTTAGGCCTATGCTATACTGACAAGTATTATATGCAATGCAAAGGGATACTGTTTTCGTTAAAGAAGGGGAATATCTTCAGATTCTTGCTCTCCTGTTTGGGTTGCAATCGACTCCGAGTTTTTGGCACTTGTTCCGGATTATGTAGTGGTTAACTAGCTTCAACAGATGCGTGTGTTTTTCCATGAGCATTTCCTAGTTAACCATCTTAAATAGGGAGTTGGTCGTGTGTGCAAAAAGCTGCAGGTGAAGGAAAACAAAACAAAATGGCAGGAGGGCAAATTGCTACAACCACATTCCAGATAATACATAACTATGTGCAAATACAGGTAGTCATTTAGCAAGAAACATTTAGTTCTTGTTCTTAGCAAGAAACATTCAAATGGTGAAGTTTACCAAAGTTCATACCATGCAGATGCTACTTTATCACATAGCAATCTTTGGTTCCTGTGAGACACCTCTAAATGCAGATCCATCTGTTTCAGATATTTTACACAAACTGTTTTATACTTAAATAAACCATTTGAGAAGTTGAGAGTTATAAATTTCGAAAATGAGGAAATAAGGGCGACCCTAGAATTCAGTGGTCGTTTCCTCTTGAAACCTATCTCCTTCTTGTCATGATCTGTTGGAAATCCTTCGTTGGATTTTGGACGGACTGATATTTCCGTTTAAAGGATTTCAGTTTGATTGTTGTTTAACTTATTTCAAGTCAGCCTTGCAACAACCGTCAAATACAGTGATGCTTTGTAAGTTCTAAATTTAGATTAGATCTTAATATACTGTAGGTATACTAACATTACGAGAATGAAAATATCAGAGGTCATGAAGAAATAGGGATATGTCCCAATTGTCCTGCTTCCTTGTTGTAAACTTCCGGATCCTCTAGTGTAATAGCAGAATATAAATCTCCCATTTTATTAGAGATGTTAGTTTGGAATGTTTGTTTTTGCTGTATGTAACAAAACAACAGATGAATGCACATTCAATTGCCTTACATTGACTTCTCTTATATATGTTGTTTTAGCATTTGGATAACAATCCTGCATTCCGTGAGATTCCTTGTGCCTCAAGCCATGGCTATTCAACTGTGGCTGGTCTAGCCAAGCTCTACGGCATTCTAGCCAATGGTGGTCGTTACGAAGATCAGACACTGCTGTCACCATCTGCTGTGGAAAAACTGAATGAACCACTAGTGAGTGGAATCGACTCCGTCTCTTCTGTGGTCTCTACCGTTGGGCGAGGAACCATCATAGGGAAGTCACATGATGTAAGTCTCCAACGAGCGAGCGCTGTTACCTGTCATTTATTGATTCATTCATTCATAGCGCCCCACTGTAGGAATAGTCCGACACGTCAACTTACAAACAATAAACTATAAGTTACCAAGCAAACTCTGCATTTAGACAAAGTAATCTGCCGAAATGAAAGATGTCGAACAACGATGGACGTGGACGTGGTCGGTGACATGCGAAGAACCGTGCCACAAAATCTAGACCACCTTACCACGCTGTAGACTACCTTGCCACACAATATAGACTTATTGACCATCATGCCACGCAGTATAGGCTACCATTCCACACAATGGACCACCATGCTACAGGCGTTGCTTCAATACAATAATTACTCATTTTAGAGTTTTTTTACATAACAGAGATTGAACTTTGGATCTTTGGATCACTTGTTTGAATGTGGCCTTACGTTGATTCCTCCATCTGACTCAAAATGTTTTGGAATCTCCATTCTGTCTGTCTAACTGTCTGTTTCTGCCTGCCTCTGTCTTTCAGTCTGCCTAAGTCTCAGCTTATCAGCCTTGTAAATAAATTGTAATGCCATTCATTCTACTTGGAAATCTTTCATTCCCTAAGACATTTGTTTCTGGGAACATGTAAACTTGCATCATTGCAATCTCAGCCATTATTCCTTTTTTGGTTGTTTCTTTTAGGGCGACAACGTCTTTGGCCACGCGGGTTTTTGTGGACAGGCCGGATACGCTGACCCAAAGCACAGGATCGGTTGGGCTTACATCTCAAACTATCCGTCTAAGTTTGGTTTTTCTGATGGCTGGAGATATAGTCAGCTGATGGAAATGGTGTATGAGACAGTAAAGGAACTAGAACAACGACAGCATAGTGACTGACTGACTGACTGACTGACTGACTGACTGACTGACTGACTGACTGACTGACTGACTGACTGACTGACTGAGTAACTGTATTTTGTTGCTGACTCTTGAATTGCAGTGACTCCGTTGCTGAAACTTTAAGGTTACATGTTTAACTTTTTTGAAGCGTTTATGACTCATGTTCCAAATCAAATAGTCTGTTATTTTCTTTTAAATGGAATATTAAATACTAGTGAAAATAATTATTTTCTAAATAATAATTAGTTAAGCGTATTAGAATTTCTCTCCAAATTTTCATTAGCACCAAATCTTTAATAATAATGTTACCATTATTATTGAGAATCTCTGGCGTATTTATTACTCAACTTCTGAGGCAAGTAAGGTTGGCATCAGTGACGCATAAACGGCGCCGCTATATCTAGGCCTACTGTAGGGTAGGTGGGAGTTGGCGTGTGCCGTCGCTCGGAAGCGCGACGTACTCGCTTCTTCTACACTGGCCCCCGCTCTTGCTATATCTTCCCTTGGCGCTACCCAAGGGCAAAACGGCTGAGCAGACCGTCTTCTTTCTTGTTCTTCCACTGACGAGGTGGTCCATCTACTTCCAGTGGCAAGGCCGACCGTCGGACTGACGGTCCTACGTCCTTCTGACGCAGGTGGGTTGGTAAAGGTTACTACCCGCCCCCCTTCCTTTCTCTCCATATCTTCCAATCTATAGAGTATTCGACTCATCAAACTAAACTGCCTATCCTCTGCCTCTCTCTGCCTTTCTTCTATCTTGGACAGTCTGTCTAACACTTCCGTGGGCCTATTCTCGGTCTGCGAAGCTTCACTTCGCAGATCTTCTTCCTCTTCGTGCCTATCGGGGAGAGAATTAGACGGCGAAGCCATTTTAAAGATTCTATTCAAACAACTAACAATATAAAGTCTAAGCACAGATCAGTTAAGTTTAGCAGAACTCTGTTACATTAATCATACAGTAATGCAACCTTATCATTAACCATTCATAGCATTCATTCACAGACATGCGTGGCCTGGCTGCGTACTCTATGCGGTTATATTTACTCTACTGTTATTTATTATCATTCTGCCACAGCTGCGTGTCTAATTATAACTGCAAGTTTCAGTGCTCGCTCGCCGTATACAGTACTATACCTCGTTCAGGCTCTGCCGCTGCGGCATAGGGTTTTTCCTTCGTCATCTCCTCACCAAGCGTCGCTCCTTTGTCTCAAATAATCCACAGTTCTCAGAAGAGATCCGCCCTTCCAAATTCGATCCGTAGACTCTGTGAATCCGTAATCCGTTACTCTGCTTTATCACCTATCGAATCGCAACGATACACCAGGCCCTCGGCTCTTAGTGATCTTTGGCTGCATTCGACAAATAACCCGTCGTCACGACACTATTCCTGCGTAGCCTATCCTCTGCAGACATCCGTTTAAGGAGTGGACAGTAGAGAGTGACATGGGGAATTTCCCCGCGGGAAAACCGCGGTAACCGCGGTAAATCCCGCGGTAATGGGGACAACAATTGCGGTAATACCGCGGTAATGGGGACAACAATTGCGGTAATACCGCGGTAATGGGGTTTACTCTCGCGGTAATACCGCGGTAATGGGGAATGAGCCGGCAAGAAACCCGGGTGATGTCAAGAACTTGAGAACTGATAAGGAGATTTTCTTATTTCCTGAAGCCTTCTAGTCAGAAATGGTCAAGACTTGGTTAATACAAACTGTCGATAAGATAATTACAGACTAATGCAGTCAGCAATGCAAATAGCTTTGTAAGCTAAAATATGTTATTTTTAAATTTTAATTGGTGTAAACATTTGCGGGGAATGTGATGTCGTCCTGCGGGGATGGGGTGGGGATGGGGACAAACCCTGCAGGGGATGGGGTGGGGATGGGGACAAACCCTGCGGGGATGGGGTGGGGATGGGACAAACCCTGCGGGGATGGGGCGGGGATGGGAAAGACTTACTTGTTGCGGGGCGGGGATGGGGACGAGATTGTCTCCCCATGTCACTCTCTAGTGGACAGTATTTCCACTCCGGCACATCTGAATCGACTCCGTCTGTCCTAAATCCTCGGTTCGTTACTTTGCGCGTTTTGCGTCTCGTAAATCAACCGCTGCTACGGATTCTTTAGGACTAGTCACCCGGTTGGCGACTTCTTCAGACTGCCCCGAGTTGTCCGCGTCCTCTGGTTTTGTATACCAAAATGCATGTAGCCTTTTCCAACGACTCCTATTGGACGAGGCCCGTCACTGTCAACTGCCTGCCTCCTATTCGTCAATCTCCTCCCTCTTGCCGTCTACACACAGCTCGGCTTCCAGCTGCCATCCCGATCTTAGGTCCACGTCTGTTGCAGATCCAAGTTTCAGCGCCAGCCCTATCTCTCGCCTGACTTCTGTAGCGCCAGTATACTTCTATAGTAGTACATTACTTTGTAGGCACCTAATGTTCCTACACTACCCCTATTTACTAGATAAAATTTACGCATCTGGATGAGATCCCTCACCACCGCTGCTTAGTATGACTAACTGTAGTGGTATTTGAGTTGGTGAAGTACATGCTTGGGATTGCTTCGCATCGGCTATATTAGCAAGTTCAGAGACTGCTGGAAAGGATTGTTCTATGATCTAGTGATTGTTGTAGTGGGACACGGGCAGCACTGCGCGAGCTAAGGAGTTTTGGAAATTTTGATGCGTTGCAGCCCGTTGAGTTCAAGGTCTGAAAGACCCACACAAACCGAATTAGCATAATCTGGGCGAAAGGAGACAATGGAACAGACTAAAGTTTGCGACATATCGTCACATAATTATGTAGGCCTAGGTCTATTCTGAGTCAGAGTCGACCTAGTGCAACATATTGCCCTGATTTGATAGAAACAAGTAAGTAAGTAAGTATATTCTTTATTAACCAATTGCTAATCGCACTTTGGTGTAGGCCTACAGACATCCTGACAATAAACGTTTCTCGCATCAAGTAAGTTAGAAGTAAGTGGGAATATCCCTCAAAATTTACAAAGCTTTCAAATATATCAGAATGTGAGCTCACTGTCCAGGGTTGTTCCAAGTGTTTTGATAGTATTTGATAGTGGCACAGCAGGGCCTGCGAGGTCGATACTAGAAAGCGGAAGGAGAGAACGCAGGCGCTGATGTGAACCGAACAAAATTCACTAATCCACACACGTCGCCCTACTTCAAATTTTGTTTCTGATTATTAAGATTATAGTGTTTTAAATATCCACAGGGAAGTTTTTGCTTCACAAACACAATTATTCGTCGATTTGCCTTCAAAATAATTATTTACTTCATGCGTTTGTTATTTAAACAACTAAGATGATGATGATGATAAATTAATAATAATAATAAAACCCACGCCCGACATGGATGAAGTTTAGCTGTTCCAGACACATTACTTTTATAATTTCTAAGTCCCTGGAGGGAATGAAGTACCTCAGGGCAAAAAAATAATAATATATTCTTTATTAATTCAAACTGACAATTACGTAGGCTGATTACAATTCAGTATGAACGGATGATCACAAGTTATTGCAGGAGTCGAATTTAAGCTGTATTCGGAGGCCATAACCCCGATTATCGCCCGAGACCTGTTACCTGGTGTTTTATAAGGAGTTTCCACTCCTGTGAGTAACAGGTCCTTGGGAGCAGTCCAATAGGTCCTTGCAGACAGTGGCGTAGCAAGCATTTTTGGGGGCCCTTGTGCAGAGCTTTGGTGGTGGGCCCCTTGCCAGGTCGCTCAGCCGCTCTTCTGACATGGTACTTCGTAGATAGTTTTCGATGAGCTTCAGTTTTGAAATGATCTTTCACATGATGCAACAGTCACAGGTAAAGTCAGCAGCAACATGCAGGGTGAGAATTGCCAGGGGGTTGGGGGTTCAACCCCCTAGTCTTTCTTAGGCTCCCATAGTAAAGTCTACATTTCACACCCAAACTGCACATAAATCAAAGTCTACCCCCCTCCAGTTATTTTTTTACAATTCCCATACTGGCAAGATGTAGGCATGCAGTGCAGACATCACTGAGTGTAGACGAAAGAGCATAATAGTCTACGAGTAACAGTTGTGCAATTTCGAAGATGGTTGACTTCGTTGACAACTTCGAACGAAAGCTTGAGCGAAATTACAACAGCTGAGCTGGAAAAGGTAGCGAAATGTCGGTATCATACTGTTTAGCTAACAGTTCGGTTGCTGCATACAATTTGTCGTCAGAGGCATCTAAGAGTATCGAAGGCAAGAGCGCGCTGAACGTTGCAGCCAAAGAACTAAGGCTGAGAAATCGCTGTTTGATTTGTCTACATAAAGTAAGTAAGTAAGTGTGTTCTTTATTAAACGCTGGCAAACGCACGGCGCTGTACATACAAAGTTATACAAAGTTATCAAATAGTAGCGAAAAAGTTAGTAAATAGTAAACTAAAAAACACTATATGGCTTAGCTGTACAACATCCTAGCCAGGAAACCACGCCTGGTGAGGCAATCAAATCTAGAAAGAACACGGTTATGTGAGCGTGGGCGCAAATCATGACCAGTATAAAAATTATAGGACAGGGGGTAGTCAGGGGTTAAAGTGGGTGGGGACGCGTGGGAACGGCGTTCCCACTGCTCTCGAAATTCTTTGCTTGCGTTCCCACTGCTCACAATGCAATGGAACCCTGGGAACGCATGCGTTCCAGTAAAATTCTTCTTCGGAACGTCGCCCCACGGCGCTCGGTAACGACATCTGAGTCAGAGTTCTCATTGCTTCTATAAATAACTATTCCAGCGTAGTGTGTCTGCAGTCCGCTTGTTTAGGCCCCTAAACATCCCTCGCAGGACTTGATTAACGACCGAATTAAATCGGAAGTCATTGGTTGAAACTGCTGTGCGACCCCACTGTTTCTAGCCCCACCAGGCCCCAACGGTTCTAGCCCCACCAGGCGCCCGCTACTGTGCCAGGCTAGCCTGGCACAGTAGCGGGTGCACATGCCTAGTGGGGCTAGAACCGTCGTTAGCGCGTCGCGTGTTAATCTCTTTCTTTTGGGTTTGGTTCTCCACGTGTGAAAAACCAGATATGAATATATTCAATAGATTGAAATTTAGGTGTTGAATAGATAGAGGGACTAAGACGGTAGTAGACGGGAGTAGACCGTAGACGGCAGATAACTAGGCCTACCAGTTTTAAATTTAAATCAGAATGAAAATGTATTTATTGCCAAGAAAGGCAAGCAATGACGCAATCAACCAGCCTCCAAAATCAAAATTTTGGAATGGCGCTGCGGGCTGAGATTCATGCACACAAATTGAAGACGTGAGTACAAAATTAGTTTAGCTGTACAAAATCTTCTCAGCAACGTCACAGGGTCAAACCACGGTTCATGACCACTGAACAGAACCACGCATGAACGTAGCGGGAGCGGTCTACGGGTAGCCTGCCGCCGGGAAGAACATGCTCTAGCTTTACATTAGTGGCTTAGATTTTGGAAATTAGAATGTATGCGATTTCGGATTTGATAAAACGTTGGTGGATGGTGCTTAATATTAAAATCTGTAAAAAGTGTAAGACTTTATAGGTTTTAGGGTGTCAACCACAAACTTACCTAGGGACGAGGCTCTTCAATTCTTCCTCACAGTGGAGCCTTGTTTTTAAAATACCTATGAATTTTATGTAACTAATTGATTGTAGCCTACTCTGAATACTTTTAGTATCGGCTGCCTGTATTTAGTTTAATATTATTTGTAATTTTTGTTCTTTTGTCAAAATATTTTTTTATTTGTCTGCATATCTAAATCTAATTTGTTTGTAGAACAATAGGTTAGCTGTTATTCCCTGTGCACAAGCATGCATTGTATTTTCATTCTTTTATCTTTAATAGTCAGGGTGATCATGATTCATGATGGCTTGGCATTCATGATATTATAATTAAGTTGTATTTGTATTTTTTCAGTCATGTCATATCACCTGATTCAGAGCAACCAAATTTTTTCGGAATGGTCAAGAAACTGACTAAACCCTGTTTTCATTCAAACAATTTATGACTCAGACTCATGTATGATGCCCTGGACGACTTAGCTGGTGCGTCCTTGACATTACATAGACCTAAAGCTGATATCACTCTTCCTGTTGCTCATCACCTCTTGATTAGACAAAGTGACAAACAGAAGTATTTGCAGCTAGAGAAAGAGTCCAGTGGACATTACTATGTTGAAGCTTGTCAGGTTGTAGATGCACCCACTTGTTGGGTTTATACGTGTCTGATGTGGCCCAAAAAGTGGGCCAAATTTCACGTAAATCTGAGTCGGTCCTGTCAATCATAAGTTGCAAATTTCGTAATATGACACGGGATCACCCAGTTAAGTTTTTGGACCCATAAAGTCCTTGTTTGTTGTTGATCAGGTGGTTCACCATTCAGACTGTTCAGTCAAGATTTCTTTATGTCATCATTGATTCATTGACTGAATCAAATTTCTTTCAGTTTTCTTTCTAAATTTATCTGACTGCATGATACAAAAAGATAACATTATTAGCTTTTGGTATACTAGATTGTGTCTGGATATTTTAAATTTACAATCAGAAGGATAACCTGCAATGTTTCTTGTTTATAATTGCACATACTGAATCAGAAGTCCTTTGTATTTTTTCTTAGAATGCTGTGAATGCATTTTTGTGACTGCAACTATTCAGTTAATAAGTTATGGCATTAGTTTTGCTTTGTGAAATTATTGCATTTATTTTGGTAGTTACATTGAGGGCCAGTATGAAAGTTTTTTCATGTGTAATGCCCATCATAGACTGAATTGAAATTGAAATGTCTGTTTTTTTCTAGTAGAATTTCGTAGCTACTTAAAATTTAATACCATTACTTATTAAGTTTATATATAAATATATATATATATATATATATAATTAATATATTAATGCTATTGGTTTCTGAAATGTTATAATCGATTCGTTGCTGGAGGATGGCCCTGTCTACTATCGAGTCAACTCAAAAGTTGGAGTTCCCACTGCTCACCCAAACCACTTTAACCACTGGGGGTAGTAGGTAATGAAGGATATGACCGGGATTATTTAAGATATTATTTCTAAAAAGGTCATGGTCGGCTTTTTACAGAGTTCCTCAAAAGTGGGGAAAGATTTTGGTAGGAAGCCAAAGCGTACCAGCTTGCAGACCACAGCACTTAGAGAGTCACGTTCCTGTTTGCTGGCAAAGCCCCACCACACTTGGGAACAATAAAGCATTCGGTTGACAGTGGTGGACCGGACCACATGCTCTATCCACAGTTCCACACATTCACTCTGAAACGTTTCTCGGTTGACGAAGGCGATTCATCATGACATATTTAATCAAGTAGTCTTTTTGCCTTCTTTAAACGCCGGTCTTCAAAATGATCTTTAATGCCCCAAGCTTTTGCCAGACTAACAGCAGTATCGCGGATAGAATCGTAGCCTACTCATTCCGCATGCTCCGAATTTTCTCATGCGATGCCTTGATCAGATCACTTGCTTTACTCAGGTCGCACTGCGGAGATTGTAGTAGTTTTGAGATGCAATGGGTTGCTTCCAGAATTTTTGTAATTGTCCATACTGTATACTGCCGTAGTGGAAAATATCAATAAATGAACAAAAACCCATATGTAAATTATTAACACGCCCCCGTGACGTAGGACATGACATCAAACTGCTGGCCAAAGATTAAAGATAGGCTACTAAAAGATTTTTGTTATGGCAAACCGGTTGTTTACTAAATCACGTATTTGGGCATTCAGACGTCAGTCTCTGCTAATGCAAATAAAACTTGAGTGCGTACGCTGTACATATAAATTTGGGGTCTAGGACATTTCCCCCCGGACATTTCCCCGGACGTTTCCCCGAAGTTGGACTGATGAAAATAATTCTCTACTTCAGTAGAAGTTGGATTGATGAAAGAAATTATTTTTCTTAAATAGAAGCTGGATTGATGAAACAAATTCTATGGTTAAAAAGAAGTTGGATTGACGAAAAAAATTAAATTCTTAAATAGAAGCTGGATTTATGAAGAAAATTCTGTGTTTAAATAGAAATTGGATTGATGAAAGAATTTTTTTGCTTAAATGGAAGTTGGATTGATGAAAGAAGGTCTTTGCTTCAACAGGAGTTGGATTAATAACAGTTATCATTGTCAATGGTAGAGTTACCTACTTACTGTTCGGGGGGGAAATGTCCGGGGGGAAATGTCCGGGGGAATTGTCCGGATACCATATACATTGGGACTTGGTTAAGTTGATTTGATTACATTCTGAAAGGAAAGCCGCTCTGACGGTCTGACCGCCAGGGGCCCTTAATCGCCGGGGCCCTTGACCGCCGGGGGCCTCTGACCGCCGTGGGCCCTTGTGCACTGCACAACCCATTGCTACGCCACTGCTTGCAGAGCCGTATATAATTTATGCTCTGGGTCCTTGGGAGTTAGGACTGCAGTGTTACGTATACCACTCCTATGTTTTTCCTCCAAGAACTGTAGGTTTTTGGTCTCATCTATGTTTCTATATTATTTTGTCTTAAATCTATGTTTTTCATGAAGGTTTTTACGTGTTAAAAAGGTACTTTTCCAGCAATTCCTAAAGCATTACGTAAATTTATTTAAGGCATTTTTTTATAAAAATAGGACACAACACTCGACACTTCACTAAAACCAGCCAAAATAGGTATTCTGTCCAACTTCATGTGTCAGCTTCTGGCACTGCCCCACTCTTCAGCTTGTGTGGAAAGAGTTTCCTCATATGATTCTTGTGAAAACAAAGCAGACAGACTACATTTGCGACACTGTAGCGAACAGAATAATTGCAAAGGAAGCAATCAAATATCAAAGGGCTTGTTGTTATATGTGGAAACCTCCTAAATCTGTCGTTGAAGATGTGAAAACAGGGCGCGGTGTCTCAAACGTTACTGCGAGAAACTGGAAAGACCGTTCGGAAAAAAGCTGAACTATAGTAAGCCTAACTTCGATGAAGATGCATCTTGTTAACAACTGTTGCATTGATCCAATGATCCTACTATCCTCCTATGCTTAATTGCAGCAATAATATTTGTGGCAGGTACGTGTTTTTGATTTCTGATGATTAATTTATGTAGCAAATGTGTTAACTACAGTAGTACTGCTGTGTTTCATTACTAATTTTAACTAATTCCACAAGTATTCCTTTAAAAACGTGTTTATGTTTTTCTATGATTTTTAAGCTATAATCTGTTTTTACGAAAATTTAGAGTGGTAACACTCATAATATAAGAGGTCGTTGGTACTTGGTAACACTGCTTTGGAGAACGGACGAGACTATGGACGAGACGCGTCGTTTAGTTTAAAATTCGAAGAATTAAATCGAATAAAAGTACTGTGGTGTAAGATCTATGCCGTAATTTTAAGTGGTTGTTGATGTCGAGGGGGGGCGGGGAGGCCCGATAGTGAATTGGATAACACACTGGCGTAGAGAGTGAGAGGTACCGAGTTCGAGTCCCGTAGGGCGGATATGCTTTGTAGGCTGCTATTAGCGCCGTGTATTGCAGGCTGTCTGTTCTGTTAGTAGTTAAGATTGTTTCAATTGCATAACATGTAAATGTACAACGCAGTGCATTTGTCAGGCGCTTAATTAAAGAAAATATATTATTATTATTAAGTTTGTCGGCGTTTTCTTGTCTTATAGTAATGGGCTACAACTTAAGACACTAGAAGTCCAATGGAGTCTGAATTACTCGCGTCTGCACATGCAAGTACAATCTTTGCGGGTATTGTGGCTGTAACAGTACTAAGTGTCTTCTTGTTACGAAAGCAAACATACCTGCCTCCGAAGTGCGAAGGGTTTGCGGCTCCGGGATGGAATCGAGTTGCTGAAGTGTTCAAGTGAGTATATAGGCCCTACTGAGTAAAAATTCTACGGTAAATTAAGATAATTATTACGTAACGTGAAGCATAAAAAACGTCAGCCCTATATGATGGCAGAAGTGCCTGAAGTCGTAGGATGCGCCTCTGTCAACTGTCAAGGCAGTTTGAAATTCACTTTTCGGATATTGGAGTTTTTGTATAGAATGCCGCAAGTCAACCAATTGTTTAAAATTTTTAGTATTGTCAGATTGTTTCTCTAAAGTTTTCCAGATAAACGCCAGTAAGCAACAGTTCATTCATCCAGCCACTCGCCAGAAGTCTTAATAATGCTTTTTATTGACGTATCACCTCAAAGGTATCATTATGAGATTGCCCTGTTGCAAATGTTTGTTGCCTCCAACAGGAGACATGTCGAGAGTGGGCATCACAAAGGAGGTGGGTTTGCAGTGTACCATAAGGGCCAACTGGTTGTGGAATTTGTTGGAGGATATGCTGATTATAAGGCTGAATGGCCTTGGGACAAAACCACCCTGTCTTGTCTCTTCTCATCCAGCAAAGGCATTGGAGCAATTGTTATTGCAATTCTGGTTGACCGGTAAGTTGAATAATTACAACCTTTTGGTTGTAATTGTGATGAAAAATTTATAAAGCACCACTCAGAAAGGTCAGCGGCGCTCCTAATCTGGGCCAGTGTCATCACTGACACACAGGAAAGTCTTAAGGTGCATGTGGAACTGAAGGGAGAGACACTAAGGAGTTCTAGCCAATGTCCTGAGTAAGATGATTCCAGCTGGATGCACTTCAAGCCCAGCCTTCAAGAAAGATTTACCTGTATGTTAAAAGCTTCATAACCTGAAGCAGACTGTCTGTACTCTTTAGAACGCACATCGACAATGTAATGTCGTGCCTTCTGTGTGGCTGGCAATTTAATGTTGAATATGTGACCATCTAGATTCATGGATCTTCTCATGGCTATGTACTGCAGGCACTTTTTATGAATACTTAATATCACGTGATTACATTACATCTTTTTCGCTTTGACTTTATATGATTACATGATAATATATATAGAGCCTATACATTATATTGACTAGAGTCTAACAAGAGGCTACCAAGGAGTGCTTCTTAGAGTTATATAGAAAGTCGTATAAAATGTTTGGCGGCACTTAGATTGTGCTTGTTCGCTTAACAACATTACTTTCTGCTGTATTTAATCTTGTCGTACTGTCTTTAGCGGTCTACTGGATTATTCTTCCCCAGTTGCAAAGTACTGGCCTGAATTTGCTGAAAATGGGAAAGAGTCAATAACTGTTGAACAACTTCTTAGCCATCAGGTGCGAAATTTTAAGAACAGAGTGGCTTTGGAAGTCATTCAGTAATGTGCAACTCTGCATGCTTGATGCATTCACTAAATTTTCAGAGCTTTGCAGTGCACTATCCGCTTCTGTGCATTTTTAGTTCCTCTATGTCACTGAAGTCTAATCTTAAGATTTGTGTGTTTTTGCATACTTTAAGTTCCTCTATATAATGTTATTGAGGTCTTATCTTAACATTTGTCTGTTTCTACTTGCTTACCAACCAAAACCTTACTTAGGATTTCCCTGACCTATCGGATTTCGATTGGGCTTCCCCCTGTGAATTGCATTTTTACAATGGTGTTATCATTTGAAGCAAACACCAATAATAATGGGCTGTGGAATTCACTATATTAGAAATGATTAATAATAATCTACTATAATGCCAAAGCAATATTACTTTGTCAATGCACGTGTATGTAAGTTTTATAGATGGGTTCATGTAATAAGTTGAATCACAATGTGTCATATGGCAGAGCTTCTCAAACTTTCTGATGCTGTGGACCGGTAATTGTTTTACCAGCCTTACCATGGACCGTTAGTTTCAACATCACCTTTCATATATGACACATAATTATTACAATTTTGATTTGACAGTAATGTCAGTGTTTATTGAATCTAAACTTTTGTTGCTTATTTAAAACTGTTTATTGTGTATGAACACTGTCGTGTTCTCCTTATATATATTTTACAACACTCAATGTAAATCGTTAAGCTTTTATTTGAATAAGATAAAAAAATTGTGATTCTGGGTGTCATTCCACAGTCAAAGTAACCAATCACTTGCAGACCGATACTGGAGAATGGACCACAGTTTGAGTAGTGCTATCATATGGGACATTAGCTGATTGGTTAGAGCGCTCGCCTTGTATGGTTCGAGCCTCTCCTAAGACTTTACTATGTAGGGCCTTGAGCTGTTCTTCACTTACAATTGCTCAGCACCTTCGATTTATCCTTGGTCAATAGGTATGGCTCTTATTAAATGCCAATAATATTATCATTTTTAATAAAAATTATAAAAATAATAGTAATGATCATACAAATTGTCAGCTGTCACCCATACATAGTTTATCTTATCTTGTATTGCATCCTATGACGTGCCTTACCTTCATTGTACCTGACTTATTGATCCTTACCTAACTTCACATCAACTTAATACCTAACCTTATCAAATACGCATAAATACATTGAAGAAGATCTGATCTTGTAACCTGTGAAATAAATTAGATCGTTTTGCTTAGCTTCAATTGTATTAGTCAGTGGAATAATCTTACTTTTCATCTATGGTCTCATGTTAGTTGAGTGTTTTAATTTACTTCATGCAATTTGTGTTTTACTGTAGTGTACAGTGATATAATTTATATATGGGCTTGTCATGGTATTTCTCTTAACTAGTGAGTCATACAAGGAATGTGAAAAGTCACAATTTGGCCAGATTAATGTAAGCAGTTGCCAGTAAATCAAATCATAAACTTTGGAGCATTGGAGAATGGTAATTACTATATATCTAATATTTAGCAATGCTGCATTCAAGTAATCATTCAACCTCAGAACCATCCTTTCTGAGTAATTTCTGTAGAAGCGTGAAAACCAAAATTGTTCCTTACCTGTAATACAATGTCACAATACAATTATTTATTTAGCACATTTCCAAAACCTCTCAGAAGTGCTTTGTATGGTAATAAGAGCTTAATAGCTAAAGTTGTTATGTTCGTAAACTACTTGGTTCAAATTAGGATCTTGCCTTTTCTTATGGATTTCTTTTTGGCACTTGCCAGGTTAATGAACAATGCAATATTACTGCCCAAATGGGCAACTTAGAGATAATTGAGCTTCAAATATGATTGTAGGCAGGCCTTATTGTTTTGGATGAGGTCTACTCCCTCTTTGACATAGTCAAAAAACCAGACAAGCTGTCGCATCTTTTGGCGACTGCCCAACCTCAGTGGAAGCCTGGTAAGTAAATGTTGTGAATTAGTCATGGATAGAAATTTCTATGATATTATTGGTCTGCGGTCATTTTATAAATGTATGTATGTATGCGTGTTGGTATATACGTGTGTTTTGCAGGTAACTGAACACTGTATTCGGAAACTTTTAAGTTACTCACAGACAGTGGCGTCTAACCCCCCACCTGGATTGGGAGAACAACCCCCACTCTGGCCAACTTATGTCATCGGAAATCAACGACCCCAGTTTATGCCCAATACGTATGTTAACCCCCTACTCATTTGAAGTAGGGATGTTAAACGATAATCGGAAATCCGATTATCGGTTTCGAAAACGATTATCGGTTTGCAGTATTGACAAAACGATAATCGAATTCGTTTTTAAATCATAATCAACGACCCCCAGTTTATGCCCAAAACGTACGTTAAACCCCCCTACTTTTGAACTTTGAAGTTCGATGGAGATGGTTCTCCAAACCCCACCATTGGTAGACCGTAGACGCCACTGCTCACAGAGCTGTGTTGCTTATGCTAACCTATATGGTGGTAACGTTCATTAAGCGCCAAAGGTTTGTCAGTAAGGAATTAGTGATTAACTTGTCAACTGATAACTAGAGGAGTCCACAATTGGCAGTCGTAGTTTAAGCTTAAAATTGTTGGATGCATTTTGAGGAGTTCCCATAGAGGCATGTAAGAAGCTAGGCTGAGCGGCAGCCATGGGTCTACGAAGTGTTAGCAACTTCATTTTCTTAGCCTCAGCATATGAGGGCGAGTAGTAAGGCCTCTTTTTCACTGCTTGATCTTCCCACTGATACTGTACAGTCAGTGTACTCTTTATAGCTGAGTTCGCTATGAGCGAAGATGGAGCCGAAATAGTCAGTGTATTCATGATAGCTGATTGTGCTTATCTAATTCACTCTGCACCCCTAGACCTATTGCTTTTTCTTAGTTGACTGAATTCTCCAGTGCATGGAGGTTTTACGCAATAGGTGATGTTCATGAATAATATGGACTTTTATAAAGGAAGCATTTTTGAAACCTCTCAAAGACAATGCCTTGTGCACATGACAAGTGCAATGATAACAGATTTCAGTGTGTATTACTTACACTTATGTGTGGGGTTCAACAATAATATTCCTTTAAAAACGCGTCTATGTTTTTCTATGTTTTTAAGCTCTATAGTCTGTTTTTACGAAAATTTAGAGTGGTAACACTCATAATAATTATAAGATGTCGTTGGTAACACTGCTTTGGAGTGCAGGCGTTGGCGTGGAAAACCATGTTTTTCGTAACGTGGTCATATCTTATCAAATCCCGGTTTAGCACATGATAGTTAAAAGATCTTAAAGATCTGCCAGTTCTGTTCATTCTGTCCGTTCTTTGACATCATTCAACTCGAGACTCATCTAGTTTTTCAGGTCATTTATGCACCATAATGTAATAGCCCGACATTACCTGATTGCATTTGTTGATTGTGGTTTCACGTGAAGAAACCATTCGTTGATGCCTTTAACATTGTGATAACAGCTCCATCAAAGTGCTTGGATTTGATTAGTTAGAGTACTGATAATTCACTGATGCCATATAACCGATATTTAAAATTGTTCAGTCGTAGTCCTGATTCGTGTACTGGTATTTCCATAAATGCTAACAAATATACTTCAAACTAAAATTTCATACATCTGAGGAATACTGTCAATGTAATAAATCAACAATTTTCTTTTTTATAGTGCCTTTATGTATCACTATTAAGCATAATATGCATGGTGTAAGCAATAAGTGTTGTCAAACCATGTTTTTCCTAACTTGGCCGTATCTTACTACTGTTTACTGTTTAGTATACTTTAATCTGGAAACTTCTATAATTCTGGTATAATGCATAAGAAACAGTTGATGGTCTCTTGCCTTACCTTAATATGTCTTTGCACAAGTCTTTCGACTTTGTCAATGATTCTCAATGTTTTTGTTTTCCTTTGTTTTAAGGTTCACAGCATGGTTTTCATTGTGTAACGATGGGCCTATACATGGACCAGTTAGTCAGAAGAGTTGATCCTCACCATCGCAGCATAGATCAGTTTTTCGCGAAAGAAGTCTCTCGGAAATTCGGTAACTGTCATGCAGGGGTTCAGAATTCCAACAATTTCTGATA
Organism: Aporrectodea caliginosa; assembly: GCA_020284085.1. Taxonomy (NCBI): domain Eukaryota; kingdom Metazoa; phylum Annelida; class Clitellata; order Crassiclitellata; family Lumbricidae; genus Aporrectodea; species Aporrectodea caliginosa. The sequence goes on from JACEVL010000096.1 coordinate 711,478, forward strand.
TTGATTGTTTAGGGTCCATGATAATCAACTTGACTCCTTAACAACAATAATATTAACAATAAAACATGGAATGTAAATACTTTTTTAAACTTAATTTTACTATGAATTAGTATCTTTCATGTTTGCAAATGATTGCCGCATAGACATCGTGAATATTAATGCATTAATATAGAGAACAAGAATATATTTATGTTTCTCAACAAAATACCTGTTGTGCATGGCACTGCATGCACGTTTTTCAAACCCACATTAATATTGGACTATAGCCTATGCATGAAAATGGCTTGTATGCTTTTAGCCTTGGATTTGAAAGTCCAGAGCCTAAGTTGACTTCATGCATAGGTGTACTTGTGGAAGAAGACTGCTAATTCAGAGACCATGTTGTCCAGGTGTCCGTGCTAGTCGGTGACTCATAAGGTCTGGCATATTATATAGGCCTTGATGCTCATTGAACTAAAGAGTCGTTTTATGCTTATGCGCTGTTAACCCAAGCAATGAGTCAATCGATCAGTCACTCAAACAGTCAATCACTCATTCAATCAATCAATAGCTTTGGTACCATCTGATAAAGGTTAGGTTAAGATGAGGTCAGTATTTAATTCACTAATTTTTACATGAATGTGTAACAAACCATTGTAATATTCTTGCGCTGGTGAGTTTCTGCCATTGTAGTATATGCATCATTGACACATTTTGTTGTTGTTGAACGCTTTTATTGTTGTTGAACGCTTTTATTGTAGCAGTAGCAAGTAACATTGAAACACTTTTACAGAGTGAAAAACAAAATGAACAACATATAGCCACTGCACAAATGGAGTCAGAAAAAAGCTAGTGCTTATAAACACTGACCCCACCTTTCCGTAGTTAGTAGCCCAATTACAAAGTTCTAACACCTAAGAGTAAATATACTATACATGTGCTACTCTATCAACATGACCAAACGATGTTTAAGCACAGCATCTGTTATGTATAAGAAAGTCAGAAGAGTTGAAGGAAAGAAAGAATGGAAGACAAGAATTGTATAAGGGAGGAAAGAACAGGAAATAAGGGTAGTGAAAGAGAGGAAAGAACGAGAGACAAGCTAGTGGAAGGGATGGAGAGAAGATGAACAGGATGCCAGTTTACTTTAATTGAGTTTAACAACAATTTATCTTTACAATGTTACTAGGTTATACATAAATCCTTTCCATAATCTAAAATCATAAAAATCAATAAGGTCTGTTTCTCAAGTTAGAGTGCCTCAATCCATTCCATAATCAAATATGAAGAAGTGTTTTAATTTAGATTTAAAGAGTTGCAGTGTTTTAATTGCTTGTAGTGTGGGTGGTAGTGAATTCCACAAACGAGGGCCTATAACTTGAAGACTATTGATCTACATATTGTTCTGGCATATGGGATTGTATATTTCTCTGCCCCTCTGGTACAATATGAATGAATTTGGGACGTATATTGGAAGTAGGTTTGAAACTTATGCCATTTAAAGTCCAGTATCGTAAAAATTTAGAGTATAATGTGGTCATTCCAAAGCTGAATTCAATTTTGGTTCCTGATTGTTGGATATTAAACAGCATATAATAAAAAGGTTCCTGTTTATGCAATCACCCATTTATTTGTATGTATTTGAGTGCGGTATAAATATTCATTGGTATTCTGCTCGATCTAATCCTTTCTGCACTAGTAACCGACAGGAATCTGTTCTCAGTCCCTTATTATTTACAATCTTCACTTCATCAGTCATTCACGTAGCAATCATTTTGGAATAAAGTTACAATAGTACGCAACGATACTCCGCTTTACATTGCATTGTTACCCAATAAGCTATTGAAAACCGTTCTTTCTGATTATGGCCTTGCCTTGTGACGTATAGGGAGTGATTCTGAGTTGTTTCCACAGCCTGTGATCTTTGACTCTGGGTCTATTGGTTGAGCCTTGATGTAGAACTAGCCCGCCGCTGCTTCAAGGAATTTAAAATACTACCAATGTTTCCCCAAATGCTTTCTAATTCAAAAATGCCTTAAAGCTCGTTATTTCTCGCTGGCTTTCAAACGTCTCGACATCCAACTGCATTTCACTTGGCGATTGAGTGACTGATATATTTGATGAAAATGGAGAACAACCATGCTGAAAATCAAAAGTATGCTGAAGTTGTTTCTACTCTTGACTCTTGAGATTTGCATTTCTGTGTCTCTTTCCATATATTGAAAGGTTTTTAATAATAATAATAATAATAATAATAATAATAATAATTATTATTATTATAATAATAAATATAATTATGTATTGATGTGTGTTGTTCGTACTGAAAGTCTCTCTATCGACTTTAAGTAGGCTACCTTTAGTATTTCGCTGTATGCTTAAGTGTGTTGATTATTCTGTGCTAGGAATCGACTGTTTCATCGGACTGCCAAAGGAAGAAAATTATAGATGTGCTCGCCTTCAAGGGTTCTCTCTGAGAATGATGTTCGATTTGTTCATGACTCCAAGGTACTGGGCGTGCGCGGGATCGAATGACGGTTGCCACAATTTGAAGAGAATGAAGAACAACTATGCTGAAAATGGAAAGGTATGTTGAGGTTGTTTCTACTTTAATGAAAAAGACATTTCTGCAGCTCCTTTGGGAGCAATTTGAAGTGGTTGAGAGAGGTAAGCTGTTGTTTTCACTAGAGTGGCCCTTACGCGCCTGTGAATAAGCTGGTTCCCGCGACTTCGCTTTTGTGGGCACTGTAGAAATATCGAGTTTACGATATGTTTAAATTACGAAAATTAAATGCAAAGCCATGTTGAGACTCACCCTTAAAAGATGTTCCAATTTATAAAAATATTATGTGTAAATCTTGAGCAATAAATTTTTATATTTACGATTAACTTTTAGCCATATAGCATAGACGATAGAAGTATATACAAATTGTTTGCCATCAGTTTCACTAAGGCATCCATGAAATCAATGAAAACTACTGTTTATTTTACAGTCTCGAACCAATACAGAACAATTTTATGCTTTTTTAAATAGGGTAAATTTTCTCACATCGCGAAAATTTTCCCGACTCTGTTCAGTGACTTGAAGCAGATACTGGCATACTGCACCGTTCTTCACTCTTAAAACGCTCTGTCTGTGCCATGTCTTGGATCATGATGACACCTCGCTCCGCACAATCATTGGTGACTTCTAGTGTGCAGACTATTTCCTCTGCAGCCTTGAAGTCATCCATACTGTTTCATGTATCACGGTCTTTGGTTAGAAATCCAGCCAGCATGCCCAGCGTTACAATATGGCTGGTTGTCCTGTCAAGTGCAAGCGCTTCTGGGTCTTGACCGAGAGCCCTATGCTTCAAAGACAATCAACATGTCGGCCCTGTCACTCAGTCCATTTTGATCAAGCATAGCTTCCTGTTTTGGCAATATAACACTCTTACTTTGGCGTGTTCTCGTTTTTGTGGCGGGCTAACAATACTCGTGCTGAGATGTGGAACATATTCAGATTCCGACTGACTTTCTTTCGAGTCAGTGTTGCTCTTCGGGCCTTCGGCACCACTTTATCTTTCTATCTAGTTTGGATCGATGTCGCTTCCTTTGCAACGTCTTCTCTTTCTCGCTATGCTTCTGCTGTTGATGGAGCAGCCCGATTCTTCCGTTGTGATTCGAGTCAGAGCTTGTCTTCTTGATTCTCGAATGGCTACATGGCGTTAGCATGCATTTTGTCAAACAGTTTTCGATCGTGTCTAAAACATTGCTTCTTTGTCTGTTTGAGTCTCGGCTTGAAGACTCGTGTTCTTCTCCAAGCCCTTCCATTCGATATGCCTCACTTGCACTTCTCCCTTGGTGTAAACTTCTGGACCAGTTGGTGTGAAATAGCAGAATATGAATCTCCAATTTCATTAACACAGGCACACAGCTGTTTTGAAAGGTTTGCTTTTGCTGTAGATAGACTAACAAAACAACAGATGAATGTGCATTCATTTGCCTTATATTGACTTCTCTTGTACATGTTGTTCTAGAATTTGCAGAATAATCCTGCATTTTGTGAGATTCCATGTGCCTCAACGAATGGCTATGCATCTGTGGCTGGTCTAGCCAAGCTTTATGGCATTCTTGCTAATGGTGGTCGCCACGAAAATCAGACGCTGCTGACACCGTCTGCTGTGGAAAAACTGAATGAACCGCTAATGAGTGGAATCGACTCCGTCCTCCTTATGGACTCTACTCTTAGTCGAGGAACCATCATAATGAAGTCACAAGATGTAAGTTTCTACTGTGATTGCAGTGACATTACTTTTTCAAAATTGGTTAAATATTTACAATTTAAAAAGTGTAAAATTGCTGTTTGTGCGAAGAAGTAGTAACAGATGGGTTTTAAACTTATTTATTTCCTGTAATTATTGTGCAGTAAAGGTCGTCATATATGAATCTGAGCGGCATGCATGTAATAATATTGTGACTAGATATTTATGTTGCACGACTTCAGAGAAACTAATCAGGTGTTATGTCTTTGCTAGACTGAATTATTTTAAATGTTATTAAGAACTGAAAGTTCATCAGTTAGCAAGAAATGCACAGATTATTTAAAAATCACAAGTGATAGACTTCCGCAAATGCCAAGACAACCATCCGATGAAATGGTACCATTCATGGAAAATGAGTTCTGTGCATGGCATTTGCGATGTCGGTCGTGATCGACTTATCCATAATTTCATCGGAATACTTTGCCTAAATGAGGAATTTAACCACAGATCAGTTAAGCGCAAATCAGCTAACTGAAATCAGTTAAGTGAAATCAATTGAACAGAAATCCATTAAACTGAAATACGTTAAACTAAAAGCAGCTAAACTGCAATCAGTCGAACTGCAACCACACTGAAATCCTTTAAACGGAAATAAGTTACTGAAATCAGTCTGGCCAAATCCAACAAAGCAATCTCAGAGAATTGTAACAGCAGTAAAGTGGCATGAAAGAGATCTAGGTTTCAAGAGGAACTGATGAGTAATAAACAATCAGAGAATTGCACACCTAAACTCCACATGGGTCAAAGTCTGACCCCCTCACAGTTATTTTTCTACAATTCTCATACTGGGAGCATAAACTTGTATCATTGTAATCTCAGACATTATAATGTTATAAGTTTTTGGTTGTGTTTCTTATAGGGCGACAACATCTTTGGCCATCCAGGTTTCGGTGGACAGGCCGGATTTGCTGACCCAAAGCACAGGCTTGGTTGGGCTTGCATCTCAAACTATCCGTCCATCTTTTGTTATGCTGATGACTGGAAATATCGTCAGCTGATTGAAATGGTGTACGAGACAGTAAGGGAACTGGAACAACGAGAGCATACTGACTGACTGAAATACTGACCAGCCTGGATGATTGACTTCATGAGCGACTGACTGACTGAATGTGTGACTGAATCATTAATTCTGTGGCCTGACTTATTGTCTGGCTGACTCTCTGAGCAACTTAATTTTGTTGTTGATTGTTGAATTGGAATGACTTCGTTAATACTGAGATTTCAATATTACGTGTTTAACTTTTTTGAAGTGTTTATGACCCATGTTGCAAATGACTTGTTGTATTCATTTGAATGAAATCTTAAATATAGTAAAATAATTATTTTCTTAATTATAATTAGTTAGATGTATAGTAGAATTTTTATAACTTTTCATTGGCCCCAAGTTATTAAATAACATTACCATTATTTTTATTTCGTTTGTTTATTATCCAACGTGTGAGGCAAGTATAAGGTCGCCATAAATGACCCGGGCAGCCACAAGATCTCGTTAAACATTGAATACTGCTGCTATTAAGGATATTAAGGATAATTATTTTAGTATTTTATGATTGTGGGAGGGGCTTGACCGGGTCTCTAAGCGAGCTTTGCCGTCGAAGCGGGAACTGGAAACTGCAGCAAGCCTGTCGGGGTTTGGAAAGTTTTGGTGGGACCAAACCGCAACTTTGGTGGCATCAAACCACTATTTTACATCTGCTACATGCAATCAATCATCTACGTAAGACTTAGCCAGCACTTCAGCTGAATTAAGTTATTTATTATAACATAGTATATATATATATATATATATATATATATAAATAATAATAATAATATAGGCCTGTAAATTGTAATCTACATTCAATTGTAATCATGCTATAAGTTTGTCAAGTATCCGAAATAAGGTTTACAATAATTGTGGTCCATTAAAACAAGTTAACAAAATGCATAATCACCTACAAAGCACTGCATCATCTTTAAACATAACATAACAAGGGTTTTAAGTGGTTCAGAAGACGTTTATATATATATAGTCTGTGTTAAAACCACTGCAATTAACCTGGAACATGATCAATAGCCCAATTTTCCTAGCTTCTTCTTAAAAGCTGTGATAGTGTCCACTGTCCACTGAGACAGTACTATCATCCAGCCTATTCCATAGATCAATCAATCAATCAATCAATCAGCCGTTTATTGAATCAACAACAGCACAATTAATTAACCATCAGTAATTTTTAAAAAAAATGTTAATCTGCTGATGCCGTCAACAGGACAGCCCTAAAGGATAAAAATAATCCGCTATTGCAGGGCTGCCCCTTTTCCATATTACATTTACTGATGGCAAGACGATTTTTATGATCATATAGTTATAGAAAATTCAACTTAAATAACAATTTTAGGGCTAAATCATAGCCAAACAACTAAATAACAAAACATTGCAGTACAAGATTTAAAACAAACAAACAAAATCAAAACAAAACACATTATAATGTTCACAGTAGTACATTATAAACAATCTTAACTAAGGCAATCTATCGAGTCATTCTATTCTTTTTATGTGTTCAAGAGATAATGTTTCAATTGAGCTTTAAATTGAGCCATGTGTAATATATTTATTAAATTTGGAGGAAGAGAATCCCAAAGTGGTGGACCTGAGCATTAAATTGAGAACTGCTTAGTCCTGGTTCGTGCCCCTAGGGTTCGATATTTACAGGATGCTCTAGTATCATGTCCATGGATAGCTACACCCTTAAGGAAATATTTATCAAACAGTGATGGAAGAAGCCGATAATGATAACAGTACATGAATAGTCCAATTTGATATTTTGTAATATCATTCAATTTTAGAATATTGTGCTCTTTAAATATTAATTTTGTACTATCAGACCATCCCAGTAAGCAAGTCACACGTATGGCACGTTTATGGAGAGTCTCAAGGCGTTTTAATCTAGAGTAGTTTGAGCCCCAGCAGATATTACAGTATGATAAGTAAGGAAAAAACAGCGTGTAATATAACTGTCGGAGAACAGGTTTAGTCAGATAATGCTTAATTCGTGACAGAACACTTATATTTTTTGCTAATTTCTTTGATACATGTGTGATATGCTCATTCCATTGCAGATGCCGATCTACGTAAACACCAAGAAATTTGGTGCATTCAGTTTGCACTATTTCCCTGTTATCTATCATAATTTCCATTGCTTGTTGGGGAGCTGGTTTACGGTGACCACGGAACAGTATATAACATGTCTTGTCCAGATTGAGTGAAAGTTTATTGGCTTTAAACCAGTTTGATATTACTTCAAGTTCTTTATTTACTTTCTGCTGCAATACATCTATTGATTTATCAGTAAAAAAGACATTGCTGTCATCAGCAAATAGTATGAAATCAGTTTTATCAGCAATCTGAGGTAAGTCATTTATATAGATCAAGAACAGTAATGGCCCCAATATAGATCCCTGCGGCACTCCACACCGAATGGTTTTATGAACAGACTGATAGCCTTCGTAGAGGACATACTGAGTTCTATTTTCCAAATAATGTTGTAGCCACTGTTGTGCCATGCCTCTAATGCCATAGTGCTCAAGTTTGCCCAGCAGGATAGTATGATTAACCGTGTCAAAAGCCTTGGATAGGTCAAAGAAGATTCCCATTGCAAACTCATTTTTATCCAGGGAGTCAGATATTTTATCTTGCATTTCTAGTAATGCCATATATGTAGAATGCCCTTTACGGAAGCCAAATTGTTGTGGAGATATTGTGTTTTCCTTAATAAAATACTCCATTAGTCTATTGTACATAACTTTCTCAAAAAACTTAGAGAAATATGTTAAAACAGAAATTGGTCTATAGTTATTAATTTTATTCCTATCACCAGACTTGTAGATAGGTATTACTTTAGCAGTTTTAATGTTATCAGGGACAATACCAGTGTCAAAGGAACAATTAATAATATCGGCAAGTAGAGGTGCAATAATTCCCATAGAGGCCTTGCCAACTTGTGGACTTATCCCATCTGGTCCACAGCTAGTCGAGGAGCGTAGTTGATTGGCAATTGCCATTATTTCCTGAGGGGAAGTTCCAATAAGACCCATTGAGGAGGGTGGAGAATTACTTAAAAAGGAGCCAAATTTAGTGGTAGTCTCACTAATTCTAGATGCCAGTGTTGGGCCTACATTCACAAAATAGTCATTAAATTTATATGCAATTTTCCCTTTATCTGTAACTTCAATACCTTCAATTATAAATGAATCTACTCTTGAGGAGTTTTCACATGCAAGCATTGTCTTAATTATTTTCCAGGTCCTCCTTAAGTTGTACTCACACTCAATGAATTTGTCAGCATAATACTTTTTTTCTGCCGCATTTCTGAGTTTTTTAAATATGTTTCTATATTTAGTAAATTTTGCCTTATTTACATTATTCGGGTTTTTTAGGTATTTAGAATAGAGTCGAGATTTTTTATTTGCTGATTTCAATGGAGCAGGCGTCATCCAAAGCTTTTTTATTTTCTGAGCTTTACTGCCTGTGCCCTCAAGGACTGGAAAAGCTATTTCATAGCATTTTAAGTAATTGTTCACGAATGCTTGATAAGCCTCAGTTGGATCATTAGCATCACAGTGATAAGAGATGTCTGTCCAGATCGACAATTCTTGCACTGAAGAATTTCTGCTCTAATGGTCCTTTTGGTTTCTTAAATAATTTATACCTAGTATGTCCCTGAGTTGCCTTGTTTGGTGCTAATTCAAAAACTTCTCCGTCTGCACTGCCTCCTTTCCGGTAATAATCTTGTAGGCTTCAATTAGGTCTCCTCTGCTCCTCCTTCTCTCCAATGTTGTTAGTCCACACCTTTTCAACCTTTCTTCATAGTTTAAATCGTAGCCCCAAATCATTTTTGTAGCTCTTCTTTACACCTCCAGCTTTTGCATGTCCTGTTTCAGGTATGGACTCCATACCTGGATGCAGTATTCCCACTAACCAGTGATTTGTATAACCTCAATATTGTATCTTTGTCTTGGGTGACTATTGTCCTTCTTATCATGCCTAAAGTCAAGTTAGCCTTTTTTTACGCTTCAGCACATTGCCTTGAAGGTTTTGCCCTCTTGTGAAAACTCGCTGTTTCTCTTTCCCATATGCATCACTGCATGAGCACTCTTCCCACATTAAAGAGCATTTTCCCGGACTACATCTCAGACTCTGCATTCGGGTAGCAGACAACCGGAACAGATGTCGGCTACGATCCTCATCAAAAAGCTGCTACAAACCCTCGGGCTTCTACGAATTTTGACGAATTATCCTTCTCTGTCGCAGGACCCACTGCATGAAACAGTATTCCACAGTCCACACCATGTAAAGAATGGGCCATCCGTGGAGACATTTAAATCACCGCTCAAGACATCTTTTTAAGCAATCATATGACTCTCATTGATTTGTTGAACTCGTGTACAGCGCTCTTTCTTTCGGCCTCGGCTGAGCTACGGCGCTATACAAATCGTCATATTATTATTATTATTATTATTTATTTTTTTTAATTGTGATGCTGTATTTTTTTACATTTCAGCTTACGAATGACAATAACTGCTTCGCAATGTTCAGTTTTGTCATTGTTGCGTTTTCTATCCTCGGTGTAATAGTTGTTTTAATTTCTGGTCATCGATCAAACGCTTGACCGCCTTGGCTTGAAATTATTATTATTATTATTGTTATTATTATTATTATTATTATTATTATTATTAATTTTATGCTCTGAGGTACTTCATTTCCCCCCCTGCCAACATGCCCATATCGAGCCCATATAAATTTTATATGGGCTTGTGGGCTTGGGCTAGCCCATATCAGCCCCATCTGGGCACGAGATCAGGAGCCCATTATCAGATCAAAATTGTATATTGGAGACAAGTGGGCTCGTGGGCTTGGGCTGCACACATCGAACCCATCTAGGACTGAGGTCAGAAGCCCATTAACCGACATTTCCAATGTCCGACTTTAAGGTGGGCGACAACTGGGCTCGTGGGCTTGGGCTGCCCACCTCGAGCCCACTTGGGCCTGATGTCTCAAGCATATTAACCAACATTTGCGACATCCGACTTTTTGAATGGGCGATTAGTGGGCTCGTGGGCTTGGGCTGCCCACCTCGAGCCCACTTGGGCCTGATGTCTCAAGCCCATTAACCAACATTTGCGACGTCCGATATTTGTATGGGCGATAAGTGGGCTCGTGATGTTGGGCTCGTGGCACATTGTTCCCATATCGGTCTGACAGTGTTGTTCAGTAATTGAAATACATAGGCCTAATTGAATTACGTAATTGAATTACAAGTTCTGTAATTGTAATTGTAATTGAATTACATTTTCAGTCCAGTAATTGTATTTCAATTACAATATTGCATGTAATTTGTAATTGAATGAAGTGTAAATTACGAATTACTTTGAAAAAGTCAGCAAAGATGCCAGCCTGCCGGGTTGACCCTGGTCAGTGGCAGTGGTCACCCGTTTAATTGAATACACTGCTCTGCATTATGATTGCATATGGCAACATAATTGTCAACATTATTCTATCCTTACATCTCTGTTACAATCTTACAGTACACTTTGATAGACCCCAAGGGCAAGGGCTGACCATCATTATCAGACCATCCGTGCACTATTTCACTCAGTTTTAGCTAGCGTACTGCGTCTGCCTACAAATAACAGAGCTTCCATCTTCAGCTCCTGTTGAGCATCTCTTTAGCACTGCTGGACAAATTGACTCACTCACCCTGCAGGCGCAATCAACTAAGTTCTCTAACAGACTATCATTTTGAAAAACTTCTACTCCTAAATTCAAATAAACCCTAACTTGTTTTAATCGATCATAATTGTAAATCGTATTTTGGATACTTGACAAAATTATAATACAATTTAATGTATAGATTACAATTTACAGGCCTTTGGTACATTGACTGTTTTAGTTTAAAAATAGAGTACATTAAAAATGATTGAAAAAATTATAAATCATTTGCCAATTTTAAAGGAACTATTGAAAAGTAATTGGTAATTGAGTTACAGTTAAAATGTAATTATAATTCAATTACTTTCACAATCAAGTAATTGTAATTTATTGTAATTCAATTACATTTACAAGCATGTAATTGCAATTATAATTGAATTACATTTGCAATGTAATTGATACAACACTGGAGACAGGTCGAAATAGATCAGACAAGGAGGATGGAGTACCTTCTTGGCTGCACCAAGAAGGTACCGCTCTTTCTGCTGGATATATAACGGCTGATATCAACCTGTGAAATTTAGGAAAGCGACTGTAATTTTACAACGAACAACACAGCAATTCGAATATTGGTTGATATTTTTAGGCAAAGAACGTTGATTCGTAGATAGCCTGCACCACGTAGTCGAATTATTTTTATAATCGAGTTAAGATTCGAAAATTCCAGTCAGGATAATCGTTCCCAAAACCATCTCAAAAGTCCTCTCGTTCAAGAATTACTCAGAGCAGAATATCGTCTGTTTTCCTTTGCGTCACATCTCGATTGGATGATTGCACATGTCTGATATTCGTCATCTTCTTTTCGTTGCAGAACTCTGCAAAAAAGTTTAGAAGTTAGTCAAATGACACATTCCTCTTTGTTGCAAACTAACCTATTACTCGCAGAACATCTGCGCCCTAATAGAACAAAACATGTGTTAGCATTTGATCTCATCAGCTCTTGCATACATTAAACTTCCGATATACTGTACCTTCGGGTGATCTTTATCGTCTTTAAGTAGAACTTCTGTCGGATTCTACTGTAGTTGCCTGCCTCGATTCAACCTCTGCCTCTTCTTTTTTCCAACCTAGTCCCTCTCATCCTCATTCTCATCCCTCTGCCCCTTCTTCCTTCTAACCCAGTCCCTCTCATCCTCATTCTCATCCCTCTGCCCCTTCTTTCTTCTCCTACCCTCTTCCCTCTCATCCTCATTCTCATCCCTAGGCTCATCGACAAGACAATACAAAATTAAGAAAATAAAAAAACAAATTCAAAAGTAATAATACGGGGCTTGCGGGGTTTAATGCCACGCCAGGGGCCCTCCTGCCATAATGAGCTTACGGGTTTTAACACCACGCCAGCGGCCCGCCAGGACTACAACAAATAAACCCCTAATACATAACAAAACACACGACAGAGCCTAGGGTAACCGCCACACCCATCACAATCTCGCCTCAGTCTCGTCACACCCATTCCTTCTCGCCTCAATCTCATCACACCCATTCCTTCTCGCCTCAATCTCGTCACACCCATGCCTTCTCGCCTCAATCTCGTCACACCCATCCCATATCGCCTCCGTCGCCTCACCGGTACCTAAAGAAACACAGGAAATCCACGAAGATTAATATTATTACACGTTATGACAGATTGCAGTATCATTACAGAAAAGAATAAAGTACAAGATTTCCCTGCGAAAGAGCCTTGTTTGGTTTCCTTTTGTCGCAAGGACGTTGATTGATTTTTTAATATTCATGCAATATAAATGGACACTTTACGTTACCGTCACCTAGCGATATTTATTACAGCTTGTCATTATAAAAGGGATTAAGCTACATATAATAGATGCACTAGTGCACTATTAAGCAGCATCAGAAGTTGGATGATGTAGTGAAAGCGAGGAAAACGAACGATGAAATAAAACGATGATACGAACGAGCATAAACTATATGTATAGAATAGTTATATTGTGTAGATGTAACCGTATGAAACATTAACCTAAAGACATGTATACTTAGATAGACCGAGCATGGAACTCGGAATTCATGTAACTCGGGGTGTACGCTGACCGCAGACGCCTGCACCCATTGCGCAGTAGATTTGACCATATTGATGTAAACACGTGAAGGATAATTGTATACGTGAAGGACACTTGTACTCTGACTAGCCTAGGGTTGAAAACTAGATCATGTAAACAGGGAAAGCCATGTAAGCAGGTGGGACACGTGCGCTTGACCATTTGGGCAGAAATTAGTGCACAACAGACTGACCTTGTTGACATAAACACA
>JACEVL010000097.1:0-17500 GCA_020284085.1 Aporrectodea caliginosa
TCTTAATGAAGAGCTTCAGATCTTCTCTATCTCTTGTTCTGACTCGAGCGCTGAATATCATCTGCTGAATTATATTTATTAAGACCGGTGCTTATTAAACAAATTAATCAATTAATATTCAAAATTTGACTTCGATTAAACGACTAAATTCGATTAATTTGGTATCTGCTGAATGATGCGTAAAAACTATTTAAAATGTAGTCACTGAGTCAGCTACTACTTCGTGCAAAAAGTCAATCATTCCACAAATAAAGTTAAATTGCAAATAGTCAGTAAGTTTACCTTAGCTTAAGCCTTAAGCTTAGTAATTCAAGGAGATAAACCTGTGCAGTCACATTTTGAGAATGCATTGTCAATTTTCCCTATATTGTTTACTCCGGAAATGAATTGCTCCACATCAAGAAATACGTAAAAAATAATCGAAAATGCTGAAATTAATCGATTAAAATTTTAAACGAAATCCGCAATATTATCTATATTTCTAGTCAATTACATCTGAAACACAGCGCAGGAGGAATATATTGACAATAATAAATTGCCCTTTAAGTGTTTGCATTTAATGTGGATGTTACATCCTCCTCCGAATTCCCTTCACGTGGGTCTAAAATTGACAGAAAATGATGATTAATGCGACGGTGCAGCTATTTGAAGTAACCTGCTAAGCAACAAATCTATATTACGCGTATGCCAGTGTCGTGACTTGATCGCTATTTTTTTACTGCCTTAAACTTTCACCGCCTAAGTTAGTATCGACTTTTGGTTCATGTGCAGCAAAACGTTCACGTTATGAGTAGGATAAATATTTCATGAGATGTACTCATGCAAAATTATGAGGTCAAGGTCATTACAGGTTGTGTGTGCAATAATGCTTGCAGATAACACTATTTATCTGCTCTACTGAGCGGCTGTACTAGGCCTGTAGTAAGTGGTCATAAATTGTGTCCGGGTACAACAACCCGTTCTCGAATCAAAGCTAGGAGAATCAATTTCTTGATTGCGGAAGTTCACGCGTTAAAAATCTTAGTGTGTTGAAATTCGAGTGAAACTAAGAAAACTGCACAGGTCGCTGTAAGAAAAAATCTTATGACATCAAGTTATCTAAAATCTTCAGCTCCGCAGCCTTTCTCTTCCTCTGTTTCGGAAACGCCTGAAGACTATCTTATTTGTTCGAGCCCTGGGTTGGGAGCGCCTTTGAATCTCTGAGTGGCGCTATACAAATGTTCAATTACAATTACAATTACAATTATAGTAAAGTAAAAGTAAAGAAAGTCTCTAAAATGGCATTCGTTGTAGTGTTATAAATCAAGAAAGCGAATCATCAGAGTCGTTACCTAGGTTACGCGATTTAACGCCGATGTTCGAGTTTTCAACTATTTGCAAATTACAATCTATAATAGTCCGGTAAAATTATGCGTATGTGCAGAAAACAAATAGAAAATTCAGCATCTTCGGAAATTGCTACTAGTTCATAATGAGCCAAATAATATTGCATACACTGTACGTTTAGCCACAGAATCGATTAATTCCTCATAGCTACATTCTACTTAATCATTATGCTCATGAATCAATGTTAAAGGCAAGTCGCCTTGTATCGTAATATTTCGGTTAATTGTAGCTTTGTGTTGTCAGCCCTGGGAATTGTCATGTTTAACTGATCCTATGTCACTGCTTGGGGTTCTTGCCTAGCGGGACTCTGGTCCCTTAAGGTTCGCCTAATTGTTTCCCTTTTCCAAGTATTCAACTAATCTGTACCAAACTTTTTTATTAATAATTGCTTTTCAGAACTGCTGTACTCATGGACTCTAATTGTACTGTGAAACAATAAAGAACGTGTTGACTTGGGTTGATTTGAATTGAGACACACAAGACGTCGTTGATATTTCTTGATTATAATTAAACGAGTATAACGTATTTACAGAAGCGATGAACGGAACATAATTTTAAGAGAGTCCGTGATTCGCTTTAGGGCAACTACTATTGCTAGGTCAACACGTTTAGGAAATGCACTGTCCTTTCCACGTTGCCTGCATGGCCATCCGTCAGCGAATGCTGTCCTCTGCCAATTCGTTCCCTTTTGACGTCGTTCCTTCCACCTGTCAATTCTTTCATCTGTCACCCACCCTTCAATCATCCCTCTCTGGGTACTCTCCTGATCGCCCCCATTGTCTGTCCTTCGCGTCTCTGTACCTGTCAATTAACCTTGTCTGCCCTCTGGCCTTCCGTGTTGAGTGGATCCATTGTCCGTCCACGTGTTTCTCTCTGCCTGTCAGATTTAAAGACAGATGTGATCGTCTGGGCAAAAAAAACAATATACCTTCATAATCGAATGTTCTACAAACAAGCTAGTCGTACAAAATCAAATCTACTATGAAATAAAATAATATACAATTAAATATAATATAAGCTTAATGTCATCACCGACTGCCCCTATTTCACTACATCATCACACTTTCGAAGGTGACGGCACTGGTATCGCGCTTCAGTAAGAAAAGGTGACTTTCAGTGGTGGGCATTGAGTCGGGTCGACGATGGTTTGACATGAGCACAGGCGATCGAAGCACGGCGTTGAAATGAATGTCTTTGTTAGCCGTCACTTTGCAACATCGCCAGGCTGGTAAATACAAGTCTGTAAGTATCTTCTTATAGAACATAAAACACGACGAGCAATATCAGTCAAACTTTAAATAAGAATAGGTTAAATGAATATTACATGAATTCTAAACAATCGAAGCTTTGAACATAACACTTTAAACATTATACATTTCGAAAGATTCAGTTAGTCATATAAGTCCGAGATAGCCCATCTGCCAATGAGGTATGCTTTCCTGGTACATAATTAATTAGTTGCCAAACTCTATCGCTAGATCGCCAACGCCCATCTCCTGAGATGTGGATTATGATTAGCCATATTTTGAAGTCATTTTAAACAGTTATGATCTGTGTAAACCTGAACTTTTGGGCCATAAACTTGTATGTTGCTAGAAATGGTTAAGGGACCACACCAAGCATAGCAGTTCCCGTTCTACGGTGCTCAGCTTGGTCACCCGGTCTATCAACTTATTGCTGCCACATCCTATTGGTCCTTCCAATAAATTATGATCAATTTGAGCTAATACTGACTCAGTGCCAGTGCCTGGGCCGTCGCAGCTTAGGATAAAGGGTTTCGTTATGTCAGGAGGTCTCAGCATTCGGTCGGATGTCAGGTCTGCCTTTAAGGCGTTAAATGCTTTATCTGTTAAGCCCGTCCATTTTACTTGGTCGGATTTGTCGTTCCTAATTAGCTAACTGTTGTCTTTGGCGAAGGGTAGTTAGAAATTGCAATCACTTTACCGGGGTCTGGTGTTACGAACCCGTCTTCGATCACGCCTCCTAACATTTTATAGTCTTGTTGGCAAGTTGTCACTTTCTCAATTTAACAGTGATATTCGTCTGTCTGAGTCTTGTCAGTAAGTCAATGATGTGCTCCAAGTGCTGCTAACATGTGGTCGAAAATATATTTAAATAATTTACATGGGCAGCTGCATAATCCTCCGCATCACGTAGTACTTGATCTGCTAATCGCTGGAAACATCTGATTGAATCTTTCACACTATTGGGAAGCACAGTGTACTGAAACAAACCGTATGGTGTCCTGAATGCAGTGTATGGTTGACTCTTCTTTTCGGGCTCTAATTGAAAAAATGCTTGCTGATAATCTAGGCCTGTGATATATTTAGCACCTGCAGCTTTGTCCAAAGTCGTTCGCTTAGACGCGTATGAGGCGTAGGATGGTTGGATAATTTCGTCTCTTATCCACTGTTCGATCTGCTTGGGGACCTGGTCGCACAAACTCTTAGGAATTCTGTATAGCCTCGGCGCAATTGGTAGATCGGTGCTTAATTTTATTGAGTGCTTTATTGGGACGTCAATCAAAGATGCCCTATCCGTCTTCTTGATTACTGTCAGAGGTCTTTTGACATGCCGGATACGTTCCTACATAGGCAAGGATATCGCATTTCATTGACGGCCAGCTGAACGCTTTGCCTATACGCGACGTCGTAGCTTGCACAACTCTATGACCAACCCCATGGAATCATGCGCTATAGCTGACACCTTTGTTCTGTATCCTACAGGTACCATTAGCTGCTTAGGACCATGCTCTTCGTCGTCACTATGGTCCGATTTACTTCGCCGAAACAACAGATATTTTTTCTATCACATAATTTGCTGTCTCCCTCCCTTGCCGTTTTCACGATTCTGACAAAGTAAGGTCTTTATGTTGCACTACCTTGAAGTCCTCAGTCACCACATTACTTGAAGTTGCCCTTATTGTCTCCTCGTCAGTTACCGTCTGTGGACTTGAATTAATACGTGAACTACCATTATCAAAGACATATTCCTCGCCTGGTGCAGTTTCATTACCTGCCAACAGCTAAGCGTCGCAAATGTTAGTGGATTCAGATATCTCGCCTGCTCTTTCATTGCCCAGGCATTCGTTAAGTATGCTTAACTTGTTACAATCGTTTCTGGTGGTCTCAATTTCCTCAGCGCTTCCACTGTTCATCGAATAGCCATGTAAGTGATTGAGTCGGAGGTTTATTTGCTTCCTGAGAGCATTCGTTAATTATTTATCTTAAGTCGATATAATCGTCTTTCGTTCTAGCATTCGCCTCTAGTCGAGCATTGTTCGATAAAGTCGCACTAAGGGCTTCACTTGAAGGATTTGTTGTCTGACATGTCTCCGTGTTCCAATGAACGGTACTGTCATAATTGCGTCTCCTAGTGGCTAAGTAAGTCTGCAGTATACCGTTATACCTAGCTCCATTACATGCCACAACAGGTTCAATTAAATCTGTGTTATTAACAAAAAATATCATGGCCGATAAGCATGTCTATTTATAGTCATGTTACGACTTCTGCTTTATCCTTACTTTGCGATCTGTAATAAATGTTGGTGACGAGATGTCATTTTCGCAAGGTGAAATGCATTTCACAAGCCCAAAAGCACATTGCACTGTAATTGGATCTCTCGTGACAGATGGCCTATCTCGAATCAGATTGAAACTTATAATCGTGACTTGAGAACCTGTGTCTCGTAAATGCATCCACAGAAAAGTCAGTTAAAAGCGAGGGCACACAATAAGATAATCAACAATTATACTATCTAAATTCGAATTAGGTTATACAAGCATCAGCTTTACGTGTTCCTGCTATTGTGACCAAGATTTATTATAGTTGCTACTGTAGATCTATGGAGTTCCTTATCTGACCGATCACCATATCCTGAACGCATTGGTCTTGCATTCACGCCCTTATCCAACACAGCTTATTTATCCATGCTATTGGGCGTTTTGCTATCCAAGGTTTTCTTTTTGGGCCCGATTAAAAAGTTCTGCACTCTTTTTTGTTTCTGTTCTCCGTGAGTCAACTTTCTACCTTCTTTGGTACACCATAATGCCAGTCAATCACTCTGGCAATTTGAGCAGATGTCTTAGGTTTTCTAGCTTCCACAAAATAGAGGGTATCACTAGGCAAAGACTCCTTTAGTCTTTCGAAGCTCTTCAAACACTTCACCACACACTGACAAAACAATAAAACCAACGCTATCAACACTTTTTACCTTTTCGTGCTTTTAAACGGCACTCTTTCTTAAGTATACCATCTCTCTGCAGTATAAAACCATTCTCTCGTAAAATGCAGCCAGACAACAGTTTTATGACAAACACCAAGTCAGTATTAGGGTAGGCTACTTGTCGGTTAATTCACCCCCATTTCATTTTTCCAATGGTAATGACTTCCCCACGTAAAATTAATTCACCCCATTCAACTGGTGTCGAAAACACAGCACAATATAATTATGGCTGGGTACTGTTGAATTAACGCAATTACCAAAGCATGCAGACCTTGCGATTCATTCTTAAAGTCAGTCACTGTTTTTTTCATGAGTAGCATAGCAGGCAAGCTTATAGAATCGGGGACTCAAATATATAATGCGTGAGTTTACGCCAACAATTCGCCTTATACACGGCATATTTAGGCATGTTGCAATTGGCCACAACAAAACGGCGGATTTAAATGGGATATGGAGTATTATTGTATTGTATTGTATTGTATTGTATTGTATTGTATTTGAACACTTGTTATAGCGCCCCTGCCAGATTCCCATTCAGAGGCGCTCCCGACTACTGCGCGGACGCTGAGTCGGAGTTTCACGCCGAAGCGCATGAGCAATTGCGAGTGAAGGACTTGCCCAGGGTCCCTACGCGGCGGCTTATAGGTTACACATGAAATACTTCCACTACGCTATATTTAGCCCGTGTATATTTCGGGTCAACCAATGTCAGTTTCGTAATTAGAAAACATGGACGACACTAACCCTAACCCTGACCCCAACCGACCCTCACGACGCGTAGCAACGACGCATCAGCTTAACCTAATCGACATAGAGTAGGCCTATAGAACTTTACGTCGTGAGGGTCGGTTATGGTCAGGGTTAGGGTTAGTGTTGTCATTAGAAGACAGATATTTTATTAAATTTATTCCGGTGCATGAAAAGGCAAGGTAGACGCAACAATGAAATGGGGTGAATTAACCGACAAGTAGGCTACCACTATTAGCAGTCAAACAAAATGGACCTTGCTCACCAGATGCTACATCTGTTTGTGTCGTTCTCTCCGAATTTGACGCACCCACTGGGAAAGGTTTTTCCGACCACAAAATTGTACGGCGTCACTTGAAATCCCGTTCGTCCGATTCCTTCTCCGGTTGCGTAGGCCGCAATGGTCCCATTTGGTGTCTGTTCCTTGAATTGAATTTAAATCTCTGCACAAAAACATATGGCTTTGTCAATAAATGTTGTTTATGTTCTTCAAAAGTCCTTTCTGTTGGTTTCGCTGGCGTCACCAAAATGGTATAAGCTTGTAATTCTTACTGCAGCAAATACTGAGAAGAATGGTGTTTGCTTATCTCCGTCCACGACTTCATTTGCACAAAAGTACTGTTCCATGCGTTCAATGTATTCATTCCAATCTTCAGCTTCTTCTGAAAACTTTCGATTTTACCGTACTCTAAAATCCTAGTCGACAATGTTTCATTTACTGTACAATAAACTTTAACTTTTGTTTAAGTCAAAGTGTGGTTAACCACGATTTAATCGGGATACACTATTCGGCTTCGAAGTAAAGATGCGCATTTAATCCAACCGGAAGCAAGATGCACTTCAGAATTTCAACCGGATTGGTCCCTATTCCTGCAGCGTACATCGTATTAATGCCACTGACGTAGGTATTATTTTGTCACTGTTTTGAGATTTCATTTGGCCGATGTAGATTTTTTTGATGACGTCCTTTGTTAATGTTGCACAATCCCACAATCCGACGAGAATCACAACGTTCTCAAAACTTTCGCCTTTACCATACTTTGAAATTCGAAAGTCTTAGTTAGGCCTATTCTCAATCCATTTCCACTGTTTGAACGGTATAAACATTAAATTTACCTTCGTCTAAACCATAGATGTAGTTATTTAACCGTAGATATAGTTATTTAAGTTTGAGAGCAGAGGACGCAAATACATTGGCAGTTGACAATCGAACAGAGATAATGTAGTCTAGCACTTAACGCTACTATGCGCAATCATCAAAAGTAAAAACAAAAATTAGGCGCACTAATTAAACTTTAACCGTTGGCTTAAAAAATTTCAGTATCTCTTGCTAGTCTGGAAATCTCATTTTTGCAAAGGCTTGTACAAGACATGGTTTTTGCAATCTTCCGTGAATTGTCCACTCAATCGGTTTTTTGTCGATGATGCTCTGAAGAGGGACACAACGTATGTCGTCTCTGCATTTCCATGTTGTTTTGCCATCTTTATCCGTTTCCCTTATTCCTCCTCCGATGACAAAGAGTAGGCCTAGTTCTTTTTCAATGACTAAACCAAAGTCAACAGCATCAGTCTTAAACTGTTTTCGTTCTTTCCACCTTAACTTTTCAGTGTCAAATATAAAACACGTATTGCGTCCAAGTAAAATGACGGATGTCTCCCAAAGTACTGCTGGCATGAAACAAGAAGGTTGTGGCATAAGTTTTGATAAAAGAGTGCATGTGTTTTCTCTTGTATCGTATAATTGAACGTGACTGACGCTGTTTTCGTCTTGATCTGATCCACCGAAGATGATTAGTGAAACCCTGAATGGAATACAATTGCCAGAGCATTTTACTCCATGGACCAATTTTCCGACAGCGGTGCATTTATTGGTGACTGTGTTATAGGTTTCGACGCTGTCTAGAACTAGTTTACTAGATTCCACATATCCCCCGCAGATGTACAATACTTCATCGATAAACGCTGCGCAATGTCTACGTCGGCCTTGAACTAAAGAAGCGCATTTCAACCAACCGGAAGCCATATTGTATTTCCAGATTTCATCATTATTGACCCCAATTCCAGTCACGTACATCGTGTTACAGTAAACGGAGGCGACTGCTTCCTTCACCATTGTAGTGGGAATTTGTTGTTCTTGTGTGGTGATTTCATTTGACCGATGTAGATTTATTTTCATGACGTCCTGTGTTATAGTCGTTCCATCATTCAATCCCACAATAATTGCAAAGTTCTCAAGCTGTGCAGTGGCTTTTGCATTAACTGTTAAAACACATTTACAATTGAAAGTTGAACACATCATTCAAACAAACTGCCTTTTTCCATAGGCCATTCTTATATATTAGCCCTCGGGCTACCAAGGGGGGGGGGTGGTTGCCACCCCCCTACGTTTATATGCATAAAAAAATTTCATATGGAATATAATTTTTGCAATGTAGGTAGCTGTAGCAGATTCATTGGCGCACATTTTGAGGTAAACATCATGGTGGTAGCCCACGCCATTCAAAAGTTATACCCGATATACCCGAGGCACCAGGGGGTGGATACCACCCTACCCCTTAGTTTTTCGACTGTACATGTAGCTTATTGACTATTCTTCCTATAAGAGAAACAAATATACCATTCTTTAGAGGGAATGTAGGGCTTCATTTGCATACCTAAATGTTTGTCTTTTGAAAACCGGAAGTGATCAAAATAAATAATAATACCCGTAATATGCGTGAAAAATGGCTGAATGGAAGGACTCCCCCCTTAGTTTTTTGTCTGTAGCGTATTCAGTTTTCTTCCCAGAAGAGAAACAAATATAGCATTCTTTAGAGGGAATGTAGGGCTTCATTTGCATGCTTACATCTTTGTCTTTTTAAAACCGGAAGTGATCAAAATAAATAATAATACGCGTAATCTGTGTGAAAATGGCTGAATGCAGCATTGTACATGTATGCATGCATACATGTACAATTGTACATGTATATATGTATGGATGCATATTTATACGTATATAAACATGTGTAGGTATGTATTTGTGTATCTTGGATACACAGATCAGTTTCAAAACACACATAATCTGTTTTTTTTGTCCAAAAAGTAAAAAAATGTACGAAATAATATAAAATTTCGCTAATTATCGGTTCCTTTGTTAAAAATGATGTAATTTCGAGGTGCATTCACATAATATACAACTAAATATACCATTCTGTACAGAATTGAATGCTGAATCCATTGGTGTATTATAAGAAATGATATGTGATACCAAACCCGAAATCCAGGGTGGTGGTAACCACCCCCCTTGGTAGTCCGTGTTACAAAAAAAGCTTGGTAGCCCGAGGGTTAGTCTTTTATACATCCATCCATTCAATAAATGAGTATATATATTCTCAGATATAATAAATTAAACATCATATGCAATCTAATGAAATATGCATCTTCTTTCAGTGCTTGTATAAGTTAATAGAAATGCACTGCATTAGGCAACTTGGTAACCTACATACATTCATGTACATGTATGTATTCTGAAGGATAACAATTGACAAATACATACATCTAAGCATGAATACATAATGTAACCACATATTCACACATATAACTAAACATACATAATCTACTCTAAACTGAAGATATCTGATCTGATCTAATGTAATGCAGTTCTTTGCCATCGTATCTAATCTTATCTATAATTATTCCTAAGAATTCCTGGTGCCGACGCATTAATCGATGGTCTCTTCCAAGGTGAAACGCTTTCTAAGACTCAAATTGATTCGATAGTACAGGTAGAAATCCGTGAGATACTGAGACCGGATTCAGTACATACCTCAACAATATTTGAGTGACGTAAGAAATTAAATAATAGTAGCATAAAGTAATCTATTTAAACATTTTGTGGAAAATAAAATATTTACCTTCGAGGTTTCCCAGGAAATTGCTGTTTGCATTCTTTGAAACGTTTCTTAAATCCGTTGTTTCAAAAGAAACTTCGACTGATTGATGTGGACGACGAATGAATACCTCGTGATCATTTTCTAGCTTGTTTGCTCTGCGAATTAATTGGTCAAAGGAACTGTAGATGTCGCTGGCCGATCCTTTCAAAGCTAGTTCAGTGCAATAAGCTTCAAAACTTCTCAATATTGTGTAATAGCTTTCAATTTCCTTCATTTGATTTGCCATTTCCTTCATATGTCTTGATTTTATCACAGATGGCTCATCCAAAAGCGATTTTGCATGTTGATCTATCATGTCTTTAAGTTCCTGCTTTCTGTTGTGGATTTCCTTTTCTTTCTCTACAATTTCTGTAAGAAAATCCGCGTTTCTCTTCTCATTTTTATTTCTTATTAAGAGCATTTCATTCACGCAGGCCGATATCTTTTGTGCTTTCATTTAAATGATTTGCCGAAATTTCTCATAAACTGTAGTCACATCTTTGCGATCGTGTAATTTGTGACTTTTTGCAAAACATGAAACGCGAACGATTTTCTTACACTCGGGGCAACTATTACGTAGTGGCTTCTTAGTGTGTTTTTTGCAGGATTTCACAGACGAGAAAAGCTTCATTTCTGGTTTAGTGTCGATTCCAATTTTCACCACTTGGGGATTTACACTCAGTCGATGAACTTTGACGCAGTTGTCGCAATAGTTAACAAGACATTCTAAGCATATCATCGTGGCTGTTGGTATTTGTTCCGTTTCCCCCTCACTGCTGACATTGCACATATCGCAGATGGTGGTGGTACTGCCCATTTGCATCTTAGTCTTGATCCCCAAGAGAGTTTCTATGAAGAAGTCTTTTCCCACGCCATTCACTCCATCTGCCGGAATGATAAATTCTTTCTGACACAACGGACAAGGCATCTTGTCTCTTGGCTTCTTCTGCGCCGATTCCGAAGTGCGTTTTAGGCATTGGAAACAGAATGTGTGAATGCATGGCAACATTCTTGGATCAGTGAATGCACTCATGCAGATTGGACATACTGCTGTCTCTGTAGGTTGCTTTTCAACTTTTTCTCCTACATCCGCCATCTATAATTGTCCAAAAACCTTTAAAACCAGATTTAAAAAATGAAAATTATTATTTTCCCATTGTGATGACTGTTATTCTTATGATTATCGACAAAGCGACAAAGTGAGATAATTGTAAAGGCATTAGATACTGGATCATATTAAAATGGAGCTGAGTCAGCTTAGTGGGACATTTGACATCTAAATCAAGAAGTGAAGCAGCATTGGAACTTTGCCAATGTTTGGCAATGATTAGAAACTTAAGAGCAGAACTTATGAGCCAACCTTTGCCGTCAGTTTGTCAACTTCATAAGATAATCTAATTTGGTATCATTTGGTATGAGAAGCTGCTGATGAATTCCTATTAAGGGTACGCTATATAAATTAGTGTTTCAATTACACTACATGACAACTACAGTGATATGCTTAACGACCATTCATTGGGAGATTTCATTTGATTGGTGATCGCACCAGCAAAGACCTAAAGTAGCGTTACAGGATTTTTTAGTTAGCATCAAGTACAACTTGATTAATCAATCTCAAAATTTGGTTGCAATTTATTTGTAATCGTAATTGTAAACTTCAAGTTTCTAAAGCACCACTCGCGCGCTAAGCGCAAGGAACCAGCCTATTCGCATGCGCTTGTCGATGGGTTGTCTAGAGATGCCACAATTATTTGAAGACCCAAGTCCGGTTGCCAGAGAGACCAGAGAGTGAAGGCAGAGAAACTGATAAGGATGACGATGAAGCTTGCAGAACGCTGGTTTGAATTGATTAGTGTATGAATGCCTTAAGAGGTGAAACATCGATATGGAACGTGCGTTGATGGGTTGATATTCATTGTGATTATTAAGACTGTTTCTTTTGGTGAATATCGTCGCATATTGAACCTTGTATTGGTTTCTTAGTAGGCCTATATGGTTTCCATGAACAATCACAGATGTTAAAGAATTGAAAGGATTGACCGAAAGACCTACAGTTGTGTTGGAAGTAGCGGACCTGTCATCTTCGCCACAGCTTTGCTCCAATTCACCTTCGGCGCCAAGACCTGAAAACGTGACTCGGGTAATCATAAGTCACGTAGAGTCATTTAACACCCTAAGTCTTTTGGGCAGACTAGATACATTGTGGAAAAAACTCGGCTAAATATAACTCAGCGTAATTGAACATGATTCTAAAATTTTGTCTAACGTGATCAAAAACGTAAATCGCCTTCCCTTAGTCTTACAATCACTGAAGGTTGTAAAGGACCGACATATGGATCTGAGATTTATTTTAATTAGATTACACACTTCTATCGCACCGGTGCATAATACATAAGACGCTAGTCTCGTACCTGATCACAGGCTACTATATTGTGCAAAGCAAGACCTCCTGCAATCCGTAACCTGTGAGGCACGTTAAACGTAACACCAAAGCTGTAGATCCTGGTCAGTTCAGTCAGCTGCTTGTTGATCCTAAGACAGGGGTGCGCAACCTGCGGCCGCTTTCTTATAGTTTCGCTAAAACGTGCTATATATTCTCAGGAATCCAGCTTCTAATTACTGAAAAGATTATTTTCATCTATCCAGCTTCTATTGAATGGAAACTTATTTTCATCCATGCATCCAGGTTGATTTCCAGCTTCTATTTACGGGGAAAATTATTTCGATCAATCCAGCTTCTATTTCAACACAGGAATGTTTTTATCAATCCCACTTCCATTTCGGAAAACAGTTTTTTCATCAATCCAGCTTCCATTTTAAGAAGTGACAATATCAAATAACTTTGTAGACGAAATGTCGCTAGACGAAGTGTCTGTAGACGAAGTGTCGTAGACGAAATGTCGCTAGACGAATTGTCGTGACACCGGCCGCATACGGCCGTAAGATGGAATATTGGCGGCCGTAGACGTAATTGTGATCTAATTGTAATGTACTGGCGACCGTGCGTAGGCCCCCTCTATATTAATAAATAGTTTTATTTCCTTGTTTTCTGTTTTCTGAAGGCAGCCATTTATTTGAAATATTGTTGTGACCTAATTACATTGGCTACAAATTTGTGTAGGATTGAAGATGTAGATAAAATTGATCGTGTTTTTTTTATTATTCTTGTATTAAACACTCGCTTACTGACGCACCATCTGAGTATGCATCCCTGCAGATGTAGCTCAAAGAGGCAGGCAGACTAATAATATCCATATCAAGCAGTGGACAGCCAACCACTGCATAATATTGTACGAGCAGAGCTGACGGCGAGGTGCATGGAGAGAGTGGTCAATGATACAGTTACAACTGGACGGCATTCCAACTGCTTACTTTACCACCGTCCTTGATGCCCTGCTGCAAGAATTCACTGAACGATTCGCTAATGACTTACTACTTCTCATCTAGTGGAGACAGAATGTTCTCCTGGACCTCCAGATGGAATTGGTGGAGTTGAAGAACGACGAACAACTCCTAAATAAGTTCGAGGATAAAACCGATTTATATGTGTGAAAGTTGGCGGTGGAATACCCTAGACTTCGAGAACTGTCATTGCAAGAAACACTCTGGTCTTCTTCTGAGGTATGGGCGTATTTAGGGATGGTTTTACGGGTTCAGCCCCCCCCCATTAATGCATTACTGTTATTAAAACTATAAATGTTGAAAAATACGACAATTTCCAATGGGAACCCCGGAACACGTAAAAACCCTCCGAAAGTTTTGCCTGGCTACGCCACTGTTCGGAGGCACCTATAGGCTACGTGTGTGAGGCAGTCTTCTCTCGGGTGAATTGTTTTAAAAATTAAGTACAAAACTCGATTGATGGACAACAACTTGGAGTCTGGAGTCTGCTATTGGGGCATAATTATAACACTTAAGTCTTAAGGGTTTTCGCGTTTTCATGCCTCTGGGTCCATTTCCAAGAAAGAATAATTTGAGTAGGATTGAAGATCTAGATAAAATTGATCGTGCTTTTTAAAATTATTCTTTTATTAAGTTTTGGATGGAAAAGATTGGTAGGCCTACAGAAGTTCGTGGAGAAGGAATAGACGTAAGTATTTAATATAGTTGTAACAGTTAACTCAGTTAACGTCCCCACGCGTGTATTTTTACATGACCTAATAGCAGATAATCTTGGCGGCCGTGGTGAGAATATGAGCCTTTAATGCGGCCGACAGTAACGAAAAGGTTGCGCACCCCTGGTCTAAGACAATCATGTTCGACTCACGCGAACGACTCCGCTTTTGCCGTCCCCATTCCAGTGTTGACCTTGTTGGAACTGTTGTTCGGCTATCAAAGATTGTCAAAATACTTAGTTTCATTATGGACAGTTATCTTACATTCCATTTCCATATAATTAACCTTTGCAAGTCTTCTTTTTACGACATCACGGCAATACGTCGCAAAAGGTCTGCTCCTACCAAAGACGTGCCCTCGCCTTGATTATGCTAACTCTGTATTTGCAGGCATATCAGATCCTCAAGTTGACAGGTTTCTCTGGATCGCCTTGTGCTGCGTGCATCTTTTCGTTCAAACTCCTTAACTCTGCTCAGTCAGCTGCATTGGCTTCCTGTTGAATTCAGAATAAGATTTAAACTGGCCTGTCGGACCTATAAAATCGTCACAACGAGTACTCCTACCTAAATTCCACCACTAGCCTCGCGTACATCCCGCCTCGCAGTTTGAGATCCTCTGTAATGGGTCTTTTGGTTGAGCGTCGATTTAGCAATGTAGGCCTACTGGACTCTCGCGCATCCCGTATTGCTGCTCCAGAGAACAGAATCGAATACCAATGCTTATTAGGGGTGTCCAAAATAAATTTTTTGGGAATTTAAATTTGCACACCCTCTAATATTGTTGCTTATGCAGAAATAAAATTTCATGCAAAATTTCAGGTCTCTATGTCAACATTTGGGGGTTGCTCAATGAGGCTGAAGTTTCAACATATAAAAACGCATCGCTAATGCAATCTAATAGCAGCTGTGCACAAACAAAACTTGAAATAAAAGTGTCACTGATGAAATCATAGTTTGAATCATGGGGGGATTCCTAGGCTCATAGCTTTCAGTTAAAAGTTTCATGTAACTAATAAGTAATATAGAGCCTCAGTGTTCCCAGATCATGGATGCTGTGAAATCTTGTAAATAAGCTACCGAAGACTGTAAGACTTTAGCGTGTTGTTTCGAGCATCTGGTATTCGCTTCCTGTTGTCAAAAAACTGACAACTGACAAAACTTTTATTTCCCAGAACAATGCATATAACAGTTCACATAATACATAGTACATTTTTCAGTGCACTGGCTAGGGAATAGGGGAGACCCAAAAGGGGCAGAAGCCCCGCTTAATTAGGGACACCCCATGAACTAGATTGGATGGTGGATGATTAGTCAGTTGTTAACTAGCTGATAACATTCAACTTTAAGAAACAGAAGATTAAAATGTAAGCTCCACAATGAAACAATTCCAAGTAAGACAACGTCAATCTTTCAACCTTGATTTAAGTAAATCCTCCACAGATAGAGGATTTAGAGTGGATGCATTCCTTGTTGGATACACACTTCATTTGTGTACGTAATGTTCTAACATCTAGCTTACATATACAACATTTAATATCAAGTTCATGATCAGCTTCATAGTTCATTAGTTGAATGTTTTGATATAAAACAGTCAAGCAGAATAGTCAATCAACAAGTCACACACACACAAAACTGGGCCAATATGAGAGATTGGTTCTCACAATGCATGGTGCTGCCTGCTCAACACAAAAAAATACTTTGTTATACCGTTAACAAATTAAAGTAAACAAACTAAAGGAAACAGACAAAATTAAGGCCACGTCAAACCAATCAGGCCAGAAAAAAAGAACAATTCCTGGCAGACCTCCCAACTTCTGGTCCTCACAAGAAAGATACTTTGTTATACCATTAAACAAATTATAATAAACAAGGTATAGGAAACAGACAAAGTTTAGGCCACGTCAAACCGAACAGGCCAAGAAAGAACAAATTCGTTAAACAAAATAATGTAAACAAACAAAAGATACAGACAAAATTAAGGCCACGTCAAACTGATCAGGCCAAAGAAGAACAAATTCTTGGTAGACCTCCCACTTCCATGAGGCAACTGAAAGAGATAAGATGATCCGAGTTAAATTCACAGAATAATCCTTGGAATGGAAAGATTTCTTCAGCAGTCAACATTCGAAGGATGATTTCCCTCTTATGTTCTTTGAGGTTGACATTCTTTCATTGGAAATATTCATCGACGTAAATAGGAACTTCGTGTGGGAGTGGAAGTGTCGCAGTCTCCTTTTATCGTAGTATACCAATTCACGATCCTTTTCGTGTTGGAGCAAATTATCAGCTGTCCACACCGCGTTGAAGGGACAGTAGGCAGAGGATTTAGCACCACCGAACTGGCTCCAAGGAGATTGTTCTGCTGTTCTCCTCAACGACCTGTATTAACTTCTGCATTTCTTGCTCTGATGTTGTGGTCGATTGGTAAAATGTACTGAGTTTATACTCATCAAAGTCACTGAATGCTCTGCTATATGTAAGTCATTAACAACTTTCAGGGACTTGACGACTGTTATGCTGGTGTCAGTGACGGTATCTCATTCCAGGCATCTGGATCGTCGACTGACAAAGTAGCTACTGGTATGCTTATTCCAACAGATATCAAGGCAGCAGATGAAGAGGAAGTCACCAGTTCATGCAATGTCTTGTTCTCCAGCTGGTCATATGTTGCTTTAATCCTGCGAATGTTCCAATCACTTCCACTCTGGATCATTGATTGAACCATTAACTTTTATCTTCAATGGAAACCTTCACAGAAAACAATGACAGTGGCACAAGTCCAAGGTACCACAGGTGGTTTGTAGCTTTTAATTGCAGCCTGGGACACACCTTGTTTATGTCAGAGTACTGTTTGATCATTTGGAACAGCAGCATTTCGTTAAATGTGGCATCGGCACCCACTGCGTGGAATGAGATACCGTCCCTGACAGGCAGGAACATCAATATGTGCTGCAAAATACGAAACTCTGTAAGATTCTCCAACTCACTAGTGGTAAGCTTGAATTCATCATGAAAAAGGTAGATTTTAAGGCAAGAAATAACTAGCCATCCACCTTACCACGTGATAAGCTCCTGGCGGCCAGGAGTGGTAATGTTTGGGAGTTGGGAGGGGACAG
>JACEVL010000097.1:22500-30000 GCA_020284085.1 Aporrectodea caliginosa
ACCATCACCTTACTGCTTTACCTTATAACACAAACTTACTGACCTTACTTGACTTCTATAGAGTCCTACACTCTGCCTATAGAATATCATTCTATAACTAAATCAGCAAATTAAGTAACTTACTATTTAATCTACCTTATAAACTAAACTCCTTTCTTAGATATACTTAATTATCTAAAACATCGAATCGACATATTCGATTATCATCTTACTCGTCTTCACACCATCTTCCAAATGTAGAGTACCGTGATCCTCCACTCTTCTCATTAAATTTCTGTCTCCATTTCCAATCAGGTACATAACCATCTCTCACTCTAACGTCTCTCTCAAATCCATTGGAATTCCTCTTTAGGTTCATCCACCTCCTTCTCTTCAACGACTCCTCTTCCATTCTTTTCTCATTACCAATTTCATTAATTCCTCCTGCTATATCCACTCTTGAATAAACTCCTTTAAACTCTCTTTGATCTCCTCTCCAATTTGTAACACAAGATCTGCCACTATCTTGTTTCCAATACTTCTTATTCACTCTACTTCCGACTACCTTCCTTCCTTTCTTACACCAACCAGGTTCACACTTATTCAGATAGTCTCCTCTGTACCTCACTCGATCATCGTGTCTGACTCCGCCCGTCTGTTTATTCCTCCAATCGGATGTATAAGGTCTTCGATAACCTTTCTTACAACCGATCTTTTCACTTCTATCTCCTTCACTTCTCCTTTCATTCGAATACAACTCGGGATTACTTTTCCCGTTGCTAGTTTCCTTTTGCTTGACGCTAAGTAATTTATTTGGAGTCACTTCCAAATCAGTTGAGACTGACACTTTCAAGGGTTGTTCTGTTCGAACCCGTTTCTCAATCTGTGCGCGTGTATTGCAACCTGCTATCTTTTCTGTCTCAGATTCAACTATCAACACACCGCCATTTTTATTTGCCGCGCTATTCTGTAGGCGTCCTCCAATGACATCATCATGTCCATCCTTCTCAACTAGACATTGTTTGTCTACCTGTGGACTATTTTTCATGTACGGAACACTTCTACTCACATTGCTAATTACATCACTAGTTCTGCTAGTTCTCAACGTTCCACTAGTCTCAGTGCCTTCTGTCTTAGATTCCTGTCTAGTCCAATTACACAGTTTAGGCCCAATTATCAAGTCTGTCACTAGACTATCCACAACAATGGCCTCTGTTTCTCCTGTGAAACATTCACCTCTAATCTTTATTTTAGCTACAGGATACTTCTGTTTCATTCCATTTGTGAAAACACAGGTTCTATTTTTCCCCATGTACTGATCTGGACTCACCAAATTAGTTTTCACTGCGACTCCTGTAGCTCCTGTATCATATAAGCACGCAGCTTTATGTCCATTGACCATCATAGTCCTAGTGAACTCGTTTTCACTACAAGCCTCCTCGCTATCACTCTGTTCCGGTTTAACGGCACAATACAATATTGCCATTTCTTTATTCTCATCTTCTTCTTCTTCGCATCTCATCATCGCTACCTGATGCGTTCTCATCTGTCTACTACCCTTATCGCATTGTGCTATGCGATGGCCTAAAGATCCACACCGGAAACACCCTGTTTGTCTATTTTCTCCATTATTTCTTTCTTTCTTATTCTCGTTGAAGTTCCAACCACTTCTGAACGGGTTTCTGTCTTTATATTCGCGCTGCTCCTTGCTTCTCTCCGGTTTTGCAATCGGGCTACTCCTGTCCATATGTTCAAACTCTCTACCATGGTACTTATTATCTTTATCCTTGTTCTTGCCACTGTGTACCCATTTTCTTTCATCTGATTCGCGAGCATCAAGAAAATTCTGGGCCTGCTTTAGCATTTCACTAAGCCTCAACTTCCCTTTTTCTTTCAAGAACTTTCTCATCTCATTGTCACAATTGATGAAAAACTGATCCCTCAGAATAAGAGTTTCTAATCCTTCATATCCTTCACCAATTTCTGCCATCTGTAACCATTGTCTAAGATACCTCCTAAGTCGTTCAACATACTGTGAAACCGTTTCATCTTCATCTCTAGAAGATTTCTTAAATTTCTTCCGATATCCACCCTCAGTCAACTTAAATCTCCTGAGTAATTCATCTTTCAACTTCTCATAATTTTGGGCATCCTCTGCTTCCATTCGCTGGTACACTTCCAGGGCTTTACCTTCAAGGAATCGAGCAAGTGTCAACGCCCACATATTCTCTGCTACGTTATACGCAGTGCACGTTCTCTCAAACCTTAAGAGATAGGCGTCTAAACAATCCTTATCTTCTCTAAATACTGGCATTTTTATGTTCTTGGCATTATTATTATTTCGTCCAGTATTATCCCAATCTCCTCCGTTACCAAGTACGTCACCTCTGTTTCTTTGCTGAGCATTATACTCCGTCCTCAATTCTAATTCTCTTAGTTTTATCTGTTTCTGGTTCTCCATTTCTATACGCTTCAATTCTAATTCGTCTCCATGACGTTTAGCATCGAGCTCTTCCGTACGCCTCTTAGCTTCAAGCTCTTCTGTACGCCTCTTAGCTTCAAGCTCTTCTGTACGACGCTTCTCTTCAAGCTCTTCCGTACGCCTCTTAGCTTCAAGCTCTTCTGTTACAGTACGCCGCTTCTCTTCAAGCTCTTCTGTACGCTTCCTAGCTTCAAGCTCTTCTGTACGACGCTTCTCTTCAAGCTCTTCCGTACGCTTCCTAGCTTCAAGCTCTTCCAAACGACGTTTCTCTTCTTTGGCTTCTGCTTGCCTTTCTTTTACAAATTCCCTGAGTTCACTATTTTCGAAACCCAGTTCCTGCCCAATTTTCATCCATTTCTGATATTCTGCGGACATCTTGCGTTATTTTCACTATAGGCACTACTGGCGCTATATGAAAAATCTCAGCCTTGCGCTGATAAATTTCCTTAAGGCTATATATTATTATTGTATAACCTTGACCCAACCTCGTTATTACCGCTAATTACCTATAGCGTTCAACACTCTCGGTATGCAGTTGACCTGACCTCACCGAAC
The DNA here is from genome assembly GCA_020284085.1 of Aporrectodea caliginosa. Taxonomy (NCBI): domain Eukaryota; kingdom Metazoa; phylum Annelida; class Clitellata; order Crassiclitellata; family Lumbricidae; genus Aporrectodea; species Aporrectodea caliginosa. The sequence goes on from JACEVL010000097.1 coordinate 25,517, forward strand.
TGACGTCACTATTACGTCGTGACTACACTTTCAATATGCAGTTGGCCTGACCTCACCGAACTGACGTCACTATTACGTCGTGACTACTAATAAGCCAATCAGACGACAACAAGAAATTGCAAATGGCTGCCAAGTGAGTTGAATTCGATTTCAGTCTCAAAATTAATTAAGCTCGTGTCTATTCTATCTGTCTAATTCTATCCCGGACGAAATGCCACCACTCATGTAACGGGTCCCCCTTGCCTCTATAAGGGGAAGCTTAGAGTTGGATCTTACTCACGTTACTTTATTATCTCTCTATGGCGGAGATAGCAATGCATGTAAGGCCTATCATTTATAGTAGAGTTCAATGAAGACAGTCTTGAGTTTTGAATATTAATTAGTTCAACAAATGTCTGATTTAAATACAATTATATTGTATTGTTAATGCTATATTTACCTATTCTAGAAATACTAGTTAATCATTAGTTCATAGGCTACAATCCTTACTTAGAACCAGCATCATTGTCTACTTAAACTTATGTTTTATAAGGCCCTAAGCTAACCTCCCCAAACAACTCTTTGTGATGAAATGTTATATTCACTTGAACTGGTGCTCGTCGTACAGTTACGGTAGAGCGTCGTCGATCTCCCTCTCGGTTGACTTGGCTTTCTTCAGGCTGACGAAGTTCTTTTCGATGGTTCTTCTTGTTGTGGCCATTCTGCTCGAAGTGATTCTTCTTGTTGAAATTAGCGCTTCTTCCAGCTAATCCTTTAGCTAGATCTTGATGATGATTGCGTGGCGAATCAAACACCAAAGTCAGAGTTCGTATAATTCGCAAACGAAACGTTCTACGTTGGACTTATAATCGCACTGTTGATACGATACTAACGTTAGCTATCAATCCCAGTCGATCGCAAGTTGAAACGACGTGACTTTCGATAGTCCTCTGAAGTTTACAACGTTCGCTACTCAACGAATAGTGTCAGCGGACACCTCCTAACATTACTACCTCTACTGATCGTCTTCGATCAACAAATTACCAAAACTTGTTGTCCGATCAGGAGTTTGTTCGTTAAACTGCCTCGTACGACTACCGAAGCCTTCGCAGTCAACAACAACACTGAATTGATCATTTTGCGTTTATCTCTGCATTCCGGGCGTGAAGGCGCCAAACCGCGGTCCATTTGGCAGACGACAATTCTCAACCGTCCGTATTTTAATCCAACCAATCACGTCTCGCCAACATCGTCACGGATTAACCCAGCACCACAGGTTATCCCCGAAGCCTAGCTAAATATTATTATCTATATCGCTGGTTCTGACGCTGGTTCAATTAATTAATTGAATCATTAATCCTATACACTACACAGCTTAACAATTACTGCAGCCTTACACCTTAACTGTACATGCATATATATAAGAGCGTATATTTATAGCGCTTAGCAATACGATTTGTGTGGGGTCTCAAGGACATTCACTACACTTTTCCAATTAAGACAATATACCATCTAGGTCAACATCTCCGTATTGAACATTGGGGTGAGATCTTCTGCCGTCACCGTTTAAGTCTTGCTTCTATCTTCGTTATTGATCATGGTCTCTGTTGAGAGAGTTAGATAATAAATTACATCACTTGTTTTTGTGATTTTGTGTCTGTGATGGTTTGTATTTAAAACCAGTTTACCACAGCTGTCCGCTTTGATGATTTTATTGGTTAATTCATGTCGTACGCAATCTGATAGATTTAGGCCATGTATGGCGAACCTACTGTATGGCACGCGTGCCTACAGTGGCTCGCACTCAAATTTGTCGGGTACGTGGAATTTGGAGCATCCCCCAAAATTTCAAACTTAGAAATACAAAATCACTGTAGGAATCCACAGTTACTGTTATGAAGGATTTTATTGCAACACCATTCAAAAACCATCTTTGAAATAATGTCAATTAATTCAGCTTTTGTTACGCTTTGCCAATAAATTAGACCTGCACGAGAAAAACAATAATATATACTGCAAAATTCCGTGGGATCTGGCGTCGGCAGCTGCTGCTGCAGTCCGAAAAATTAACCGGGCATTGAATATCTTGGAGACCTGGACGTCTTCCAATCGCCTACGACTAAACCCGAACAAGACCCAAATGCATCTGGCTCGGCACGGGCCAAGAACTTGTAACAATTAACTTAGAGGCTTTACCTCTTCAGTTCCCCTTGGTTACTTTTTCTTCCTCTGTTCGGACCTTGGTGCCACTTTTGACCAGCAGCTCACTTTACGCGACACATTAATCTACTTTGTCGCTATTGCTATTTTACCAACATGCGTCAGCTTTGGTTGGTATCTCGCTCTCTGACCCTACTGCTGCTTCCATCCTAATCCACGCCTTTGTGGTCTTTCGCCTCGACTACTGTAGTGCTCTCTATGGAAATGATCATAATAAATTTTATTATGATCACTTCTAGTTTTCAAAAGACAAATGACTAAGCAAGCAAATGAAGCCCTGCATTCCCTCTAAAGAATGGCATATTTGTTTCTCTTCCAGGAAGAATATTGAATACGCTATGGTCGAAACAATAAGGGAGAATAACACATTAATCTGTCAGAACTTAATGTTCTGTACTACTATAATGATATGGGCCTTTACGTATGACTCCAGATTAAAAATATTTAGTGATGCTACAGAAAAGAGAGATCCGAGTAATTGATGGGAGCCTTACTGCTCTCATACTGGTCCTATTTTTTTAAAGAATTAGACTAAGCTTACTCAAATTTCACCAAAATTGATTAATTAAGACAGCCGATTGTATGTAACAATTCGCCCATGCTCTTTTACCCCAGAGTTTGTTCATTATTAATAATAATAAATAATAATCTTTTCTTTATTAAGCGCCTGACAAACGCACTGCGCTGTACATTTACATGTTATGCAATTGAAATCTTAACTACTAACAGAACAGACAGCCATGTAATACAACGGCGCTAATAGCAGCCTACAAAGCAAATCCGCCCAACGGGGGCTCGAACTCGGTACCTCTCGGTCTCTGTGCCAGCTGTTATCCAAAGCGCCATTTTGATTATCAGTCCCACAGCAATAGGTCATCACTTTCTGAGGGTTGCATCCCTGCCTCGCAAAAACGAGCCTTAGTCTTTGCTGCACTCAAGAAGGCCAATCCTGACTCCAACCTCTGTCAAAACTATCGACCAATTTCAAATCTATCTTTTCTGTCCAAGACTTTAGAACGACTAGTATTCTTGCAATTTCTCCCATATCTTGAGCACTCGGGACTCCTTCCTTCCCACCAGTCTGGCTACAGGGCTAACCACTCAACAGAAACAGCCCTACTCTCTTTGCTTTCTTATATATATTCAGCTGTTGACAAGTCTCAAGTTACTCTTTTGGCTCTCTTTGACGCGTCTCCTCAGCCTTTGACATCGTTGACCATGAAATTCTACTACAATGGCTTGAGACCTCCTGTGGTCCTCCTCGCCTTTGGCTTCGGTCCTACCTGTCTGATCGCACCCAAATGATCATCTCTGGTGACTCCAGGACTCAGTGGGTCCCTGTTATTTTGGGTGTTGCTCGTGGTCCTCAGGGTCCTAGACCCGCTCTTATTCATTTTATACACAGCTAATAATATTCCCTTCCTTTTCCCTAACCGTTCTGCGAATGGCCACCTTTTGGCTGATGATGTCCAAGCTTGTGTCCATGGACCCCCTTCTGTCCAACTTCTTCTCGCTAGTCAAATTGATGCTCTCTCCCAAGATCGTCATCTATGGATGCATTCTAATCGTCTTTCCTTAAACTCCTCTAAAACCCAGCTAATTTGGTTTGGAACTCCTCAGCAGCTCCAAAAACTAGACTATGCATTAGCCTACTCTCTGAAAGGTTTCCTCGTTTTACCTTTTCGTCGAGTGTTCGAGACCTGGGTGTCACCCTGGACAGTTCTCTAACTTTTACTGAACACATTGCCAAGCTTACTCATCCTTCGCCTGCATAGGTCCTTCTCTGTGGAATGGACTTCCTCCACCGGTTCGCTCTGCCATCCTTTCTGGCAGTCTCTGCTCACCTTTTTCTAGGCTAAACTCCTGCCGGCTTGCTCGTACTAGCCAAATACAATACAATACATCAAAATCCTGTCGTATTTTGTTACATCTAATATTTATCGCATCTGAACTAAACACAATGGCCCCAGATTTGGAGCTTGATTCGTATGAATAACCAGCATGCTCCAAACCTTCATCTTTTTAAAAGACTACTGTGTTTTTGAAATTGGTTTACATGGTTCACTGCTGGTTCTTTATTTGTAACCATTAATTAACTTGCTGATTTGTAATTCTAAATCTCAGACTGTAATTTATACTAGTTCGGACTCTACTACTTAATGCTTAATCAACTAGCATAGATTGTTGTCGTGCTTCCCAATCGTGCCGATAACATCAACATAGTTAAATGGCAAAATCGGGTGTCCTTATTATCGGGATTATAACCCTTCTTAGCCTCCCATTTG
>JACEVL010000097.1:35000-55000 GCA_020284085.1 Aporrectodea caliginosa
CAAGTCATTGTACACTCTCTCTGCCAAGCAAGCTTCATGCCAAAATAATTCATAGACAAGAGAGACAAAAGGTCGACACCTGTTAAAGCTTTTCTCTCCTAGGTGTTCAGAGTCATTTGATTCTTGAAAAGAAGAATTTGGTCAGCCACCTCGCATTGTGTATTGACGCAGGAGCTCAAAATCACACTTCTTCTCTCGAGCACCCATCAAGGAAGATGAGACACAATTGCAGAAGCTCGCCATAATCTTCACGTTGGTGCTAATTTTCACAGCATATTATTAATACTATGTAGCCATCTCATTACGGATATCCATCATGGACCCGACCCGCTGAAGATTGTTTCGTCAGAAGTGTCGTACTTGGTTTTGTCAAACTTTAGCCATTTTTTACATGTAAATCGCTTGAATACGCCTATATCTGGTCCACTAGTAGTTCCGAGGGTTGTGGAACCAAACACGCTGGATGGCATGACTTCGAACACATGGTGGCAACTTGCAATCCACACAAGTTCTCTGTTGAGAGTCTATTCGATAATTGTACATGCGCCAGTCTTCAAACCCGTCTTTGAGGCGTTTCATCTCCATAAACAAAGATTGCAATTCTGCCCACTTTCAGGCTGGTATAAAAAAGATCTGGTAAAAGTTTGCCATCCCACTGCAAAAGGAGAGAGACCTCGATCGAATACGATTCCTGGTCTGCTGCTGCCTTTGCCATGCGAGTGGCCATTTAGAACAACGAATAGCTTCGAGAAATATTCTTTAAATCTTCAATTATTAAAATTGAATTGTAATATTTTAACAGATTAAAAACACCTAGAAGGAAGTTAAAACATAAGAGGAAGTGAAAAGAGCAAAAAATCAACCTAAATTAAATGTTTAAATTAAATAATTAAGCAGACACATTTTTTTCAAAAATCTAGAATTTTTCATAATGTCAGTAAAAGTGTCAGCTTTGAGCCACCTCTAAATATTATTCAATCCGTTTCATTTTTGGCCTGTAAGCTCCTCTGGGATATAGAAACAAGGGCAGCTATGACCCAATTTGATATTTGAAATTTTTTTTACATGGTAAATTGGACCACACTAGTTTAGAAGCTTTCTTGGTAAAAAACTTACCAAGAGCTGAACAGTACCTAACCAGTTTGCGGTCGTCGTCTGTCGATGAAGGTCTCTCTACATCTGAACCAAGCCTTTAATGTTAAAACGACGGAGTTCTTAGCAACGGCCTTGGCCCAGAGTAATCGATTATCTTCTTCAACTATTTTTATTATCCTCTATCAGTTAGTTTATGGTATTATAACTTAGCGTAAGATACATTAAGTGTGCGATAATTTTATGCTTTTGCAGCTCTTAACCATATTTACCAACTCTCAATGCGCAATAATAAATAGATAGCATTGAGGCCGAGTAAATCTAATGAGCCGTGAAAACATCACCTTACCGCAGTGACGCCTAACAATGGGGTAGGGGAGAACGACCTCCCACGGTTGCCAGACATGGGAGGGGGTCAATGTAGGTTTTGCACATAAACTGGGTTGTTGATTTGCGATAACATACCAGCCTGCATTAGAGTTCTAACTGACTGCTAATAAATAAGTCGACTAGGCTGAACTCAGATTTTAGGTGGTGGTGATGAGGGTAGACGACGCTATTGCCTTACCGCACACTTAAAATCAGCTTACGTTGATTTGTTACTCTCTTGTATACAAACTATCTGATCGGACAAAACGAAGAGAATATAATTATTTCTGCACTAGTGAAACTTTGCCGTATATAAAACTTTACCTTTGCAACTGCTACCTACCAACCTCAAACTGCTCTTTCGGCCGAATTGCAGGTACACGTGTAATTCGTATGAGCAGTGAAAACTGCTTTATTTTAGTTTTAGGCTTCTATCGCCGTTATACTAATAAATAACTGCAGGCCTTGGTATATAGTCCAAGAGCATTAGATCAAAATGTGTTGAAAGGTGGAAATAGCTCATAACAAGCTGAATTTTTCAGGATAGGTCTAGGAATATGAGTAGAATAACATACTAAAAGTCCTCAAAAATCCCCTTGGAGCTCCTTGAGAAATCCAAGATGGCGTCCAAAATGGCCGTCATATTCCATCAGCATTAGTTACTTGGTGGAAATAGCTCACACAAATCTGAATTTTTCAGAATAGGTGCAGGAATATGTGTAGAATAACATAATGAAAGCCCGTGAAAATCCTCCTGCAGCTCTTTCAAAAATCCAAGATGGCGTCCAAAATGGCCGTCATTTTTCATTATAATCATTAGTTAAATTGGGGAAATAGCTCATAAGAAGCTCAATTTTTCAGGATAGGTGCAGGAATATGTGTGCAATAACATAATAAAAGTCCTCGAAAATCCCCTTGAACCTCTTTTAGAAATACAAGATGGCGTCCAAAATGGCCGTCATCTTCCATTAGCTTTATAATCATTATTAAATGTGGGAAATAGCTCATAATAAGCTGAAATTTTCAGGATAGGTGCAGAAGTGTGTATAGAATAACATACTAAAAGTCCTCAAAAATCATGCAGGAGCTCTTTCAAAAATCCAAGATGGCGTCCAAAATGGCCGTCATTTTCCATTATAATCATTAGTTAAATGGTGGAAATAGCTCTTAAAAATCTGAAATTTTCAGGATAGGTGCAGGACTATGAGTGAAATAAGATACTAAACGTCCTCGAAAATCTCTCTGGAACGCTTTATAGAAATCCAAGATGGTGTCCAAAATGGCCAACATTTTTCAGTATTATCATTATCTTGCAACATTAGAAGCTAGAATCGCAAATGGAAGTGTCTAAACATATGTTTTAAGTCATAATGAACAAGAGTCTCTAAAACTCCAAGTAGCCAGAATGAGGATGACAAATGGTAATAAATGAAACATTTGTTTACTTTAGTAGTTCTGTGTCACGTCATTGTTAATCTGATCATTGTTGACATGTTATAATATCGATGGAGTGTTGTTGCATGTTTGACCACTGCATTGATTGCAGATCGAGGTGCAAAAGAATCAAAGTTTCTTGCAACTACGTGTCATTTTGCTAAAGCCATAAGCTTTGAACCCACATGATACCATGTTGAGCAGTGTCATGTTGTGCGGTTTTCGGGTCGCCTCTGTTGAGTGTAGGACATTATCCCCCGGACATAATCCCCCTGGACAAAGTCCCCCGATTTTGCGTAGGACATAATCCCCACGGACAAAATCCCCCCTCTGTGCAATTAGCCTATTTCTGCATGTCATTAATACACCTTAATTCCGCTGTTTCTGTTCGCTATGTCATTCAGGTTTAGGCCTAAACTTAAGACTTGTTAGTGTCATTCAGTTCGATAATTAAGACTTGTTAATGTCAATCGGTTATTCAGTTATAAAGTTAAGACTTGTTAGTGTCATTCAAGTTTAAAGTTAAGACGTGTTAATGTCGTTCAGTTCTATTTACTGAAACAATTTTATATTAATTAGAAATAGTTTCATCAAACAATCAAAATTCCATTTAGGCCAACAATTATTTTCATCATTTTCCTACTGCTGGTAACAATTTTGGACAGACTAGTATGATAAACTTATAAAATATTATACGATAATATCGTAGCCTACCATGAGGGATTATGTCCTAGCTTGGGGGATTTTGTCTGGGGGGCTTTTGTCCTGGGGGATTATGTCCGAGGGGATTATGTCCAGGGGATAATGTCCGTTCCACCTCTGTTAGATCCCATTCTCGTCTGCCAATGCGGGGTCTTGGCGTCGGGATATCAGAAGCTCCTACGTCGCCTTCGCTTCTTTGCGTTTGTTGTGGACCTGTGGCATGCGTGCTTCTTTCCGTTCTATTTGCGACTGAATCATATAAGTGCAGAAGGAATGTCGCTTTGATGCAGCACTAGTTGGGGATAGACTTGCTAGCTGAAATGTTGAACTGAGGGAACTGTGACCGATTGCCTGTTTGTATGCTATGTGGCGGTATTCGTCAAGTGATACACAATTGTTTACCCCCTAGAGCTTAAGCATAAAGGTTTCCGCAGCTCTGTTCACCTCTTTATGGGTGCTTCTATTGTTTGTGAAGGTCAAAGTCCCGTTTCTTGTGCACGATGTCGAAAGCAACGATCCTTATTATCTCTTAATTATGTAGGCCTACTTTGCTGCATGTCCTTATGTTGCTCTCATGGACCAGTGTGCACGCCTTTGAACTGCTCCAGTGCATCACAGATAGGAATACAGCGAGGACCCACTTTGTCTCTGATTCCCCGACTATGCATCATTCCTCCCGATGTTTTCAGCATCCGCATCAAGAACTGTTCAGTGACTTTTTCTGCGCTATCCAAGGTGCCACGTGAACCCAACAAATTCCAATGAGGGCTGATAAAGTAAGAATGTGAGCACGAAGAGCACAAGAAAAGTCATGTCGAGTTTGCGTATGTATAACGGATCCTTTGGCATATACCGTCTCACAAAACTCTGGTAGCCAGCTACCTGTCATTATGTGTCATTGGTTGCCTATGGCACCAAGGAAAGACATCAGGAGATTAAATCCTCCAAGACGAAATATTACATTCTGCAGATCTTGCGAAGCAGCTGCAACCTCTGCAGCCTTCATGTATAGAGGCAAAAAAATGGTCAAATGTGACTGGATATATTCTCAAGCCACGCTTTCACATCGTTTCTGTGCAAAGCATAATGACCTGTAAATAGGGCCTACTCGCCTAGTCTTTGGATTGGAGGGATCCAGATTGATGAAGGGCAACGTTTCTATTCTTGTTTTCTCGTATAGGCCACTCGGTGTGGCTACTTTCATGAAACCACTCCACGAAGACACTATCATTGCGATTCTGGCTTCTAATGTTGCAAGATAATAATAATACTGAAAAATGTTGGCCATTTCGGACGCCATCTTGGATTTCTATAAAGCGTTCCAGAGAGATTTCGAGGACGTTTAGTATCTTATTTCACTCATAGTCCTGCACCTATCCTGAAAATTTCAGATTTTTATGCGCTATTTCCACCATTTAACTAATGATTATAATAGAAAATGACGGCCATTTTGGACGCCATCTTGGAGTTTTGAAAGAGCTCCTGCATGATTTTCGAGGACTTTTAGTATGTTATTCTATACACATTTCTGCACCTATCCTGAAAATTTCAGCTTATTATGAGCTATTTCCCACATTTAATAATGATTATAAAGTATATGGAAGACGACGGCCATTTTGGACGCCATCTTGTATTTCTAAAAGAGCTTTAGGGGGATTTTCGAGGACTTTTATTATGTTATTGCACACATATTCCTGCACCTATCCTGAAAAATTGAGCTTCTTATTAGCTATTTCCCCAATTTAACTAATGATTATAATGAAAAATGACGGCCATTTTGGACGCCATCTTGGAATTTTGAAAGAGCTGCAGGAGGATTTTCACGGGCTTTTATTATGTTATTCTACACATATTCCTGCACCTATTCTGAAAAATTCAGATTTGTGTGAGCTATTTCCACCAAGTAACTAATGCTGATGGAAAATGACGGCCATTTTGGACGCCATCTTGGATTTCTCAAGGAGCTCCAAGGGGATTTTTGAGGACTTTTAGTATGTTATTCTACTCATATTCTTAGACCTATCCTGAAAAATTCAGCTTGTTATGAGCTATTTCCACCTTTCAACACATTTTGATCTAATGCTCTTGGACTATTAAAGAACCCTGAGCGCAGATCCCCGCGTAGTTTCGAAGAGCCTTTTCCAATAAAATACAGAATGTCGCTGTGTTGGCGCATAATAAACTGGAACGTAGGCCTATATATTTATGGATCTAACTTTCTACCATACACACTGTTTATTTGAAAGAGGTCAACGAATCACTTCCATCCTACACGCTCCAATGCGATGCAACAATTGTTTTATATTATTTTCTCGTCGCAAAACAACGCAAAGCATGGTCTCCCGATAGGACTGACGGACGATTAATGTAAAACAGATAGTGGGATAATTACGTAGCTGAACTAGCGCTGCAGTCACTACGGGGCCTATAGGATCCAAAGGGATGTGTTACAACCGCACAAGCTGCTCTCACATTTAAGACAGAGTAAGTCAATAATCTAATTTCATTATATTATTTTAAGTAAGTAAGCAAGCAAGTAGCCTATTGGTTTGTAATACGGACCCACACGATAAGCCCGGACAGCATTGGGTCGTCTTGTACGTTGAGGATTCTTCCTATGGCGAATTCTTCGACTCTTTCGGAAGACCGCCAGATGCACCATTTAAAGATTTTTTGGATAGACATTGTACGCGTTGGATTTTCAATGAGAAACATTTACAAAGTCTCGTCAGTCATGTTTGCGGACACTATTGCATATTCTACTGTATTCATAGAGCTAGAAATAAAAACATTAACGCTATTATTAACCTTCTCACCTCGGACACTGGTCTAAACGATTATTTGGTGCATAATTACGTTTGTAAAACATTTAAAATATGAATAAGACGTTTGTTGAATTTAATAAACTTTATTAAACACAACGTATCGAATGTCTTTCTGAGTTTATGAGTTCTTAGAAATTAAATGACTATATAGTGAAATCTGCTCCGAAAGGGTTGCATTCCACGCAGTTGAGGTATCCGAGTTGATTGGCGTGGTCCTCGCTGGCATAGCATGGCCTGGCAGCTTTGAGTTCTGGTAGGGTTCGGTGTAGGTCGTGGATAGTAGATACGAGCGTCTCCCATTCGTCCAAACGTAAGGCGATACCGCTACGCGTGGGAAGTTCTTTGGTAGAGTTTGGTGGTATGAAATAACGCCGAATGTTTACGCATTTCATTCCCTCAGAAATTGTCACGTAGTATTTACCGCCGATATGTTGACGATATTCGACGGGTTGATCCTCTTTGAGTAAGTCCACGTTTCTGTCGATTTCGTCTAGTTGGGAGTGGAAAGTAGCCCATCTGACTTTAGTGAAAGCGACGCCCTTCTTGGTCGGATACGATTTGTCCTTGTCGGAGTTGTCGTATTCTCTAATGTGCACCATCAGTTCGTCTCGGTAGATAGTAGCGGACAAATAACGGTCGTTTCCTAGAGGTTCTTTGAAAAGATCTCGCTTTACGTTCCTCGACTTTGTCTATAATATCAAATAATACCAATAGATATAATTCAGGTACTATGAAAAAACCAAAACATAGAGTATGGCGATGATGTTGAAATTCACTTCCCTATAGAAACACCGATTTCAAATTAAATGAATTGGTTTATACTTACGGTCGATGCTGTAGCTTTAGTCGCTCCTGTAGATGTCTTAGTAAATGGAGCCATCGTTGACGTCTTCGATTTGCTGCTTGGTCTTCGATTCGATAGCGAACTGTGTAGACGAATGCGTGTGTGCGAGCTCTTATAGGATCGTTTAAATTATGTGCGCATGCGCGAGGCTGTGTATTTTGGTTGGATGTGGGCAGAAACGTGTTTGGACTTGTTGCGAATTGAAGTGCTCATGCGTACGAATGCGTGCTCTTATTGGTTGATGATTATAGAAACCGGTTTGAACCAGTTACTGAATACGTATTGGAAAACAGCCTTTGTATTGTATGCGACGTGTCGTAGTCATGGAAACGAGGACAGCAAACTTCCTATTAATATGCTAATGATATGCTAATTAGGTCAAAGTGCAGTCTAGCGTAGGTGCGCCAGAAACTAGGCGTGCCGTCGTCATGGAAACTACTTCAGCAAATTCCCCAGTGCTATTAATAGATATGACGTCATAGGTCACGTGACTGGCTTCGACCAATCAGGTGGCTTCCTACCCTCCGCACCTCCCCCTCCTCCCCTCCCTCCCCCTCTGAGGTAGAACCATTAACTCTAATCACTACTGAGGGAGGAAGAGAGTGAAATGGAGGAAAGAGAGGAAGAGAGTGAAATGGAGGAAAGGGAGGAAGAGAGTGAAATGGAGGAAGGGCAAAGAGCGAAATGGAGGAAAAAGAGGAAGAGCGAAATGGAGGAGAAGAGCGAAATGGAGGAAAGGGAGGAAGAGCGAAATGGAGGAAAGGGAGGAAGAGCGAAATGGAGGAAAGGGAGGAAAAGAGCGAAATGGAGGAAAGGGAGGAGGAAGAGCGAAATGGAGGAAAGGGAGGAAGAGCGAAATGGAGGAAAGGGAGGAAGAGCGAAATGGAGGAAAGGGAGGAAGAGCGAAATGAGAAAGGAAAGAGCGAGGAGGAAGAGCGAAATGGAGGAAAGGGAGGAAGAGAGAAACTCCGAGAGCGAAATGGAGGAAAGGGAGGAAGAGAGCGAAATGGAGGAAAGGGAGGAAAAGAGCAAAATGGAGGAAAGGGAGAAGAGAGCGAAATGGAGGAAAGGGAGGAAGAGAGCGAAATGGAGGAAAGGGAGGAAGAGAGCGAAATGGAGGAAAGGGAGGAAGAGCGAAATGGAGGAAAGGGAGGAAGAGCGAAATGGAGGAAAGGGAGGATAGCAGCGAAATGGAGAGAAAGGGAGGAAGAGAGCAGAAATGGAGGAAAGGGAGGAAGAGAGAAATGGAGGAAAGGGAGGAAGAGAAATGGAGATAAGGAGGAAGAGCGAAATGGAGGATAGGGAGGAAGAGAAATGGAGGATAGGGAGGAAGAAGCGAAATGGAGGAAAGGGAGGAAGAGCGAAATGGAGGAAAGGGAGGAAGAGCGAGTCTTAGGCTTTAGTTGCGCTGTCGGCTCGTGGGCGCTTGGCCTAAAGTAGCCTAAACTTTGGCTGACGATAGATTCTCTACACGTGCAGTTAGCGCGCCAAACTTAGAAACTGCTGATGACAGTGAATTTGAACTATACAGTGTAGTACGGTTGTTTTAAGGCAAGAGTTGAGTTGTTGTTATTAAACTGTGTTTGAAGTAAGAAGAAACATTCAAAGAACTGTGTCAATTTAATTCTTAAACAGTTAGAAGACGTTGAGCAATTTATATGTAGAGATAAGGAAAGTTCTTGAGGTAGGTCACAACTAAGAAAGAAAAGAGTTGGTGACATATTTGGTGGCAGCAGCGGTGGGATTCGAAACAACGTCTGGGATTCGAAACAACGTCTGGGATTCGAAACAACGTCTGGGATTCGAAACAACGTCTGGGATTCGAAACAACGTCTGGGATTCGAAACAACGTCGACTGGTGAATACGCACTCGAATCATTGGTAAATCAACGAAAGCCTCAACAACAAAGGTATAAAAGTTTGTTGTTATCAAACAAAGAACAATCCCCAATACTTCAAACACAAAAGAAAACTCGTGTTTTCCAGAAAGGACAGCACTGAAGTAAAGAAGTAAGATGGAGAAATTAAGTGTCAAGAAACAAGCAGAACTGAAGAAGATGTCTTCTGAAAGATTAAAGCAGCGCTTGTTAAAGGCTGGTTTTGAAGAAGAGAAACTGAAAGATATGTCACGTGAAGACATGCTAGAAGCGTTAGCTGAAGTCTGGCTTAAAGAAGAAGCAGAGGAAGAAGAAGGTGCTGTCGGCGGTGCTGTGGAAAAGGTTACTGAGAAACCGCCTGGGCCTATGTCTATGGAGACGATGATGCAATGGATGATGATGACAAGACAAGAAGAGAAAGAAAGAGAGGAGAAACGAAGAGAAGAAGCAGAGCGTGTGAGACAAGAGGAGAAAGAAATGCGACAGGAAGAATTACGTCTTCAGAGAGAAAAGGAAGAGAAGGCAGAACGTCTTCAGAGAGAAAAGGAAGAGAAGGCAGAACGTCTTCAGAGAGAAAAAGAAGAGAAAGCAGAAAATGTAAGACAGGAAGAATTACGTCTTCAGAGAGAGAAAGAAGAATTGCAAAGACAGCAATTTGAAATTCAATTAGAGCAATTGAGAAAAGATAGAGAAGATGCTGAAAGGAGAAGATTAGAGCAGATGATTGAATTTGAAAGGCGCGGAAAAGTGACGAAGAGATACGTCAGCAACAGATTGAAGAGAAGAGACTACGTGAAGAAGAAAAGGAAAAAGTACGAATTTCAGAGTTGGAGCGAGCAGAACAGGTTAGACAAGAAGAACTGAAATTACAGAAAGAAAGCATGGAGAAGGCGGAAGAGGAAAGACAAGAACGTTTAAAGTTGGAACAACAAAAAATAGCATTAAAAGAAGCACAACTCAAAGAGGAGAAGCGAAATAGAGAAGCACAAGAACAAAGAAGGAAAGAAGAACGAGAAGAAGAGAAAAGGAAACAAGAAGAAAGTGAAACGATGGTTTCGAAAATAAAGAAAATTGGTGATGCCATGAAACATGTGTTACCTAAAATGCCAAACGATATGATGGAGGTGCCATTATATTTCGAAACGGTTGAGAATGCGTTTCGTAGTTTCAACGTGCAGGAACAATTCTGGGTGAAGTTACTATTGCCATTGATGACTCCGAAAGCTAGAACTGTTCTAAACAGATTGTCATTCGCTGATTTAGACGATTATGAGATCGTGAAACAGCACTTGTTAAAAGAATTCAAGTTGACACCGAGAGAGTACAGATCGAAGTTTATTGATGCGAAGAAGACAGCTGAAGAAACGTATACAATGTTTACAGCAAGGCTGAAGAACTTGTTGAACTATTATGTGAAAAGTCGCAAAGTGGATAAGAATTTTGAGAAGCTGTTTGATTTGTTAGTGGCGGATAAGTTGAAAGAATCACTACCACCAGGTCCACTACAGTTTGTGTTGTCGAAGGAAGGAACTGATTGTTACGAAGCTAGTGTTGTGGCAGACCTAGCAGACATTCATGTTAATAATCGAATTGGTTTGGCAATTCCGAATAAGACAAGTTTTGGTTTTGTTCCCAATGGCAAAAGAAATCAACAGTTCACTCCAAATTTTGGTTTTCATTGGAAGAGCAATCAAGAAACAGGAAATCAGTTCAGAGGTGCAGAAGTGAAACCAAATTCTCCGGTTGTTCACGAGAATAGAGAGTCGATGATGACCAGACAACGTCCGGTATATAACAAATCACCACCAAGGTTTGTCGCAAGAGAAGGCAATGCATCGTTTACTCCATATAAGAGAAAAGAAAGCATTGAACAACGAGGTGCAGTGGTGAAACGTTGTCACAACTGCGGATCAGACAGGCATTTGATGAAATTCTGTCCAGTTCCTGTTACAACCTCAAATTATGGAAAACAAGAAAATTCGAGGGTGAATCGAATTCAAGTGGTTGACAATTCAGAAAGTCAAGCCACAGAACATCGGTCTCATTATTCTGAAGAAACTGAAGTAAAGTCAGTGATGAAATGTCACCTTTCACCTGATATTCAGAAAGAAATTCTATTGCACAATGGAATGCAGAAAGAAATGGCTGGAAAAGATGAAAGTACAACATTGAAGAAAGTGTTATTACAGTACGTCGAGGTAGAAATTCGTGGAACAGCAGGAAAAGAACCAGTGAAAGTAAAAGCACTGATTGATTCTGGAGCAGAGGTTCCGGTGATTAGTGAAGAATTACTGGAAGGCATGCAGGTGGAGCAGATTGGAAAAGTGAACTTACAATGCGTGGCAGGAGATGCCATTCCTGCAAAGTTAGTGAAAGTTGATGTAAGGCTGTGTTGTAACGATGTGGAAGAAGAGGTAATTCCGCATAAAGTCAAATGTTCACTTACACCTTATGTGACATTGATGTGTGCTAGTATTGCAAAAATGGGAAGCACAGAAAGATTCTTGTTGCATCCAGAAATCATTGCAGAACTTAAAGCCGTGCCACAAGTGAAAATGATACAAGGAGATGTGCAAGCGAATGTAACGACGAGATTGCAGAGTCAGCGAAAGAAAGTGATAGAAGTCGAAGAGGAAAGTGAAACTGAAAGTTCAAGTGAAGAGGAAAACGAAAGCGATGATCAACAAAGTTTAATGCAAGACGGTATAACAGCAGAGATGAGTGAACAAGAGATGGCTGCATGCAAGAATGGTAATCTAAATGAAACGAAAGAGGATAATGATTGTGATGTGGCGATAGGAGATTTGTTTGAAGAAAATGAGAAAGACGAAGAACAACAGATGCAGATTGCAGACGCAAAGAAATTCGAAGAACAGCAGAGACAAGATGAATCATTGAAAGCATGGTGGACGTTAGCGCCAGATAAAGAATCTGAATTCTGCGTGGTAAATGGCTTACTGTACAAGAGATATCGAATATTAGAGCAAACGATATATCAATTGGTGTTACCAAAAGAGCGACGAATGAAAGTGATGGAGTTGGCTCACGAATCAGTATTTGGAGGACATCTTGGAGAAGAGAAAACTAGAGAACGAATAAAGTTGTCTTTTACGTGGCCAAAGATGAGAAGAGATATAGTGAAATTTTGCAAATCATGTGAGAAATGTCAATTAAAGGCAAGAAGTTTGGTGATGGACAGGGTTCCTATCACTCCAATTCCAAGAGAAGATGTGGCGTTTAGAAGAATTACGGTGGATTGTGTAGGACCAATCGAGCCAGCATCTGCTGCAGGTCACAAGTACTGTTTATGTATTGTCGATTCTTGCACCAGATGGCCTACAGTGTTTCTGTTGAAATCATTAACTGCAAAAGCTGTATGTGATGCTTTGATGGAGTTGTTCATGAACGTTGGTGTACCTTCAGTGATCACAAGTGACCAAGGAACAAATTTTACTGCGAGTCTGACAAGAGAATTTCTGAATTTAATGGGTTGTAGTCCAAGATTTGACACGCCAGGTCATCCAGAGGCAGCTGGATTAGTAGAAAGATGGAACCAAACATTCAAGAAAATGATCCATCATGTAATTGTTGACAATCCAAGGCAATGGCACAAAGTAATTCCGTTTACAGTGTGGGCATTACGAGAAGTACCGAATGCAACTACTGGAATTGCTCCTTATATGTTGGTGTATGGAAAGATTCCGCGTGGACCACTGGCAATTCTAAAAGAAAGTTGGACAAGAGAAATTAATTTACCACCTCATATTGGAATCCAACCAGAAAAGTACTTGAAAGACATGAAAGCAAATATGGAAAAAGCATTACTGTTTGCAGAATCATATTCACGAGAGAAGCAATTACAGTATACGAATCAATACAACAAAAGAGCGAAACATAAAGAATTTGAACCGGGTGAAAAAGTCATTGTGTTATATCCGACTTCAACGAATAAACTGATTTCACGATGGCATGGTCCATGTACTGTTATACAACGAAGGTCCAAGTACTCTTATTTGATTGACATGGGTGACGATTGTCGGAAGATAATTCACGCAAATAAAATCAGAAAGTACATTACAAGAGCAATGAGTTGTGGACTAATCGTTGAAGAAGATGAAGACTTTGGTTCAGTGGTTGAATTGCTGATGAAGAATGACTGGCAAAATGAAAAGAATTCACTGAATCTTGATCCTGATCAGATTAGCCATTTAACATTGACTCAACAAAAACAATTGCTGGAAGTATTGAACAAATATTCTGATCGCTTTTCTGAAAAGCCTGGACTATGTACATTGGTTGAACATGAAATTGAACTGAAACCGGAATTTCGTGAAAAAGAATTTATGGCTTACCGAATTCCACTCATCTATCGAGCAGAAGTTGAACGACAAATTAAAGAAATGCTTCAAGCCAACATTATAAAACCATCTTCGAGCAGAATGGCAAGTCCGTTGGTAATTGTTAAAAAGAAAGACGGTTCTCTAAGACTTGCCTGCGACTACAGATACATTAACTCGTTCACTGTGGATTGTAAATATCCGATGCCGATTGTAAAAGACGTGTTGCACAAAGTTGGAAAATCAAATGTGATCTCGATTTTTGATTGTCGAAGTGCTTACTGGACTTGTCCTGTTAAGCAAACTGATCAATGGAAAACTGCTTTTGTTACTCACAATGGACTGTACGAGTTTACTCGTGTTCCTTTCGGAATGATCAACTCAGGAAGAACATTTGTTAAAGCAATTAACATGGTTTTACAGCCTATAAATGAATTTGCTGAGCCCTATGTAGATGACATTGCTGTGCATTCAGATGACTGGAAGATTCATTTACAGCATTTAGATGCATATTTAATGCAAATGAGACTGCATAACATTACTCTGAACTTAAAGAAATGTATCTTTGGTAAGAGTGAGGTAAAGTTCATCGGTCATGTGGTTGGTTCTGGAACGATTCAAATGAATCCAGATAGAATTGAAAGTTTAATTAATTTGAAAACCCCAGAAACGAAGAAACAAGTTAAGCAATTGCTGGGATTTTTTGGTTACTATCGACAGTTTATCAAAGATTTTGCACAGATTGCGAAGCCTCTATCTGATTTGACAAGCAAACATGTTCCAGATAAGATTGATTGGACTGATAGACATCAACAGGCATTTAATTTACTTAAAGATGCTGTACGCTCTAAAGTTGTTTTATATGTTTTTGATGTTGGAAAACCATTTAATTTGTACTGCGATAGTAGTGATTTTGCAGTAGGAGCTGTTTTAACGCAGATGGATGATAAGGGAATAGAACGCCCTGTGTCATTTATAAGTCAGAAGTTGACTGACACCCAGAAGAGATGGGCAACTGTGGAGAAAGAAGCCTATGCTATTGTTTGGGCTCTAAATAAGTTAAAAGAGATAATCATTGGATCTAAAGTTCACATCTTTACCGATCACAATCCTTTAACTTATCTGACTGAATCTATGTCTAAGTCTGCTAAACTGGTGCGTTGGGCTTTAGCACTGCAAACTTTTGATGTAGAAGTTAATTATAAGAAAGGACGATTAAATGTTGTAGCAGATTGTTTATCTAGATTATAAGATTGTTTATTTTACTGTATTGTATAGTATTAAGTTTATTGCATAATTTAGTACATGATGATTTCGCAAATTTTTAAGTTTAATTTGCTCAATCCAAAGAAAGGGAAGGAGGTAATGTGAACAAATGTTTTGCATATATAATGAGCACAGGTGTTCTTTAGGTTGATATATATATAATGTGTATCGATTGTTAAGCGTTTTAGTCTTAGGCTTTAGTTGCGCTGTCGGCTCGTGGGCGCTTGGCCTAAAGTAGCCTAAACTTTGGCTGACGATAGATTCTCTACACGTGCAGTTAGCGCGCCAAACTTAGAAACTGCTGATGACAGTGAATTTGAACTATACAGTGTAGTACGGTTGTTTTAAGGCAAGAGTTGAGTTGTTGTTATTAAACTGTGTTTGAAGTAAGAAGAAACATTCAAAGAAAGGAAAGGGAGGAAGAGCGAAATGGAGGAAAAGAGGAAGAGCGAAATGGAGGAAAGGGAGGAAGAGCGAATTGGAGGAAGGGAGGAAGAGCGAATTGGAGGAAAAAGAGGAAGAGCGAGAGAAAGGGAGGAAATGGAGGAAAGGGAGGAAGAGCGAAATGGAGGAAAGGGAGGAAGAGCAGAAATGGAGGAAAGGGAGGAAGAGCAGAATTGGAGGAAAGGGAGGAAGAGCGAAATGGAGGAAAGGGAGGAAGAGCGAAATGGAGGAAAGGGAGGAAGAGCGAAATGGAGGAAAGGGAGGAAGAGCGAAATGGAGGAAAGGGAGGAAGAGCGAAATGGAGGAAAGGGAGGAAGAGCGAAATGGAGGAAAGGGAGGAAGAGCGAAATGGAGGAAAGGGAGGAAGAGCGAATTGGAGGAAAGGGAGGAAGAGAGCGAAATGGAGGAAAGGGAGGAAGAGCGAAATGGAGGAAGGGAGGAGGAAGAGCGAAATGGAGGAAAGGGAGGAAGAGCGAAATGGAGGAAAGGGAGGAAGAGCGAAATGGAGGAAAGGGAGGAAGAGCGAAATGGAGGAAAGGGAGGAAGAGCGAAATGGAGGAAAGGGAGGAAGAGCGATTTGGAGGAAAGGGAGGAAGAGCGAAATGGAGGAAAGGGAGGAAGAGCGAATTGGAGGAAAGGGAGGAAGAGCGAAATGGAGGAAAGGGAGGAAGAGCGAAATGGAGGGTTGGGAGGAAGAGCGAAATGGAGGAAAGGGAGGAAGAGCGAAATGGAGGAAAGGGAGGAGGAAGAGCGAAATGGAGGAAAGGGAGGAAGAGCGAATTGGAGGAAATGGAGGAAGAGAGCGAAATGGAGGGTTGGGAGGAAGAGCGAAACGGAGGAAAGGGAGGAAGAGCGAATTATTAATTTGGGGTTAAGGACTTAAGGTCTCAGTTGTTCGTTGACTTCGTTACCGTATTTTGCACAAGAGTAATCATAATGGAATGCATTTATTAGGTCAATTTAGTTCAGTAAATTATTATTTTTAATTTATTACTATTGTAATTATTGTTATTATTATTATATATTGCTATTATTATTTATTAGTTTTGGGTCATTCCGTGCCAACTAAGCCAATGACCACAAAAAAATTATTCTATACTTGCATATGCCGCAGGTGTAGCGTGTCTGCAAACATGACAAAAATTGGCAGTCAAGAAATATATTGACGCTTTTCAAGAATTCTTATTAATTCCTCATATCAAAGACAACAAATATTACTTGACCGTGCAAATCTATGCAATGCCCAGGACTCAAAACTGAAAACCAATTGTGTATAGCTGGTCTAAATCAAAAGTTATGGAAATCTGAAAATGACAATATTTTCGCCGACTCAATTTTGCATACAATTTTCGTCCTACACCAACCACGATGAGCAGCCCAGATCTCGGGCAGTTTTTGCTCTAGACACGTGAAATTTTCCAGTTCTGCATACCAAATAATCAGGAATACTTGGTGAAAAAATCAAGAAATTCAGAACCGGAGAGTGGGAAATTTGGTTGATTTGGCATGGAATGATCCTTAAACAAAGACAACGCAATAACTTAAAGCCTTACTTGTTGCATGTTGTCATTCTCATTGCTATTGTTGATTAAAGACAACTGGAGTGATAATTTTTTCTTTGTTGTCTTCTTAAAGGCCGAGCCTTTGGCAATCTGGGCTTATCGAACGAGTCTCTGGGCAACTACGAGGAAGCGGTTGCATATCAGCTGAAGCTGTTGCACGTTGCCTCCGAGATAAAGGACAACGCCGCCAAAACCCTTGCTCTTACAAGCCTTGGTGAGTGTGTACAACCACTTCTGTTGCTCAGTGTTGTGCATTTCTCTCTGTCTGTCTGTGTCTGTCTGTCTGTGTCTGTCTGTCTCAGTTTGTGTCTGTATGTCTTTCTGTCTGTACATATGGGTGGGTGGGGGGCAATAGATGAATAGTAACATCACTGTCGTGAAGAGCAGAAGATCAATACTGCTACCCTCCCAAAGGTCGACTGAGCCTTCCATTCGCTAGGTGGCGTTGGTAAAATGAGCAGTAGGGCTGATGGGCGCCTTGCATGGCTGCCATACAGTTAAATTCGACTCCTGCTATAACTTGTAATCATCGGTTCATGCTTCCCCTGTTCCTATTACCAGGACGAGTCTACCATGCTGTGGGTCGCTACCCGGAGGCAATTGACAGCTTGAGGCAAGGACTGAAGATTGCCCTCGAGGGACGTCGTCAGGAGGATGAGGCCAAGATCCGACATCGCCTTGGCCTCGCCCTCTGGCTCGAAGGCAGTTTTGAGGACTCACAGCAAGAGCTTTACCTTGCGATCGAACTGTTTGAATCGATAAGAAGAGAGTCCCAGTATAACAATGACTACAAGATGTCGCTGTTTGAACTGCAAACGGCTTCTTATCAGGCACTACAGGTATTGACGATTATAACTAGCATTATTCCGATAATTCTTATGATAATTCTGATGAAGATTCTTAATTTTAACAATAATTCTGATTATAATTCTGATGATAATTCTGATGATAATTCTGACAATAATTCTGACAATTATTCCGATAATTCTGATAATAATTCTGATGATGATTCTTAATTCTGACAACAATTCTGATGATAATTCTGACGATAATTCTGATGATAATTCTGACAATTATTCCGATAATTCTGATAGTAATTCTGATGATGATTCTTAATTCTGACAATAATTTTGATGATAATTTTGACGATAATTCTGATGATAATTGTGACAGTAATTCATGATAATTCTGACAATACTTCTGACAATAATTCTGATAATCATGACGAAAATTGTGATGATAATTCTGATAATAATTCTGATAATTATGACGATAATTCTCTTGATAATTCTGATGATGATTCTTAATTTTGATAATTCTGATGATAATTGTGTCAATAATTCTGATGATATTTCTGACAATTACTTTGCTGATAATTCTGATTATTCTGACAATTATTCTGATGAATATTCTGCTGATAATTGTGATCCGTTGGTGCTTTGGATGATATGTGCAGAAAAATTGTACTGTCGATTATAGCCATTGTTAATGATGATGACAACAACAACGACAAAGGTGTGACGGTGATAATGATGATGACGATGGTGGTGGTTGTGGTGATGCTGGTGGTGGTGGTGATGTTAATGATGATGTGATGATTCTTGATGATGACAATTACAGATGATGATTAATGATTTGGTCGTTTTCCAGAGGGTTCTTGTCGCCTTGGATCGGCCGGAGGAAGCGCTGCTTGTGGCCGAGAGAGCAAGGACCAGAGCCTTCATTGACCTTGTCCTTGAACGTCAGAGCCTTCCATCGCAGTCGGACAGCTGGTACAACGGGGTCGACAGCTCGCCTGTTACCATGGAGACGATTCTGAGCACTGTCGACCAACAGAAATGCGCCGTTCTCTATTACTCACTGGCCGCTGGCTATCTCTACTCTTGGCTCATCCTGCCTCATAAGGGTATGTAATAATAATAATAGTGATAATTAATAATAATGATAATAGATGATGATGATGATGATGATGATGATGATGATGATGATGATGATGATGATGATGATGATGATTGTGACGACCAAGACGACGATGATGACGACGACAGCAATGACAATAATAATAATAATAATAATAATAATAATAATAATAATAATATTCATTTAGTAATTCAAGCTGACAAGTATGCAATAAGACTATATGATATAGTAGTAACAGAAGATAACAAGTTTAACAGGAGTTGAATGTAACTGTATGGCAGCCTGCAAGGCGCCCATCTGTCCTATGCTCATTTTCATTGTTTTGTTTACATTGTTTGGTATTGGTTTACATTGTTTAGTATGGTTTTATATTCTTCAGTGTTGTTCGATATTGTTTGGGATTATTTATTGTTAGTTTAGTATCATTTGTATTGCTTAGTAGCGTTTCGTATTATTTTGCCAGGTGTGGTGAAGTTCCATGAGAGCATTGTAACAGAGCTGGATGAGGTTTCTGTTGCCAGTAGTGACGTCCAGAGTATGTCAACCATGTCTGCTGCTTCTGCCATCACTGGATACATCAGTCGGGCAAGAGAGTCACTTGGCATCGAGTCACACCTGACTGCCTCCAGGTACGTCTACATTTCGTTTATACAAATCGATATATTTAACGCTCTCTGACACATTCTATACTAATCTAAAAACTGTTCTTTTTGGCCGTGCTGGAGTCAGGGTACCTCTGAGTAGTTCCCTTGAAGAGGTGCTATATAAATCCCATGATTGAATGAATGAATGAATGAATGAATGAATGAATGAACGAAATGAACCAGTTGCCCTGCAGTCATTTTAATGCTATCTAGATTGTAACTGTATTTGCCAATTTATATAGTGCCACTTCAAGACCTGACAAAAAATCACAATCAAAGTGAATGGTTTTCAAATGCTTACGGAAATCAGGCAATAAAGACCAAGTAGCTCAAGTCACGGATTGCAAGGTCGTTTACAATGTCATATTGTTGCATAGATGAACAGTTTTATTTGGGAAGAAATGCAACTTCATGGGTGCCATATAAATATATAAATCAGCACCATAGATGTTTTCTCATGTATCATACGGTTGTGTGTGTTTCTGAACTTTGGAGGGAGGGAAATCTATACAGGGTGGCCCAATATAAAATGTCCCACCCGATAAAATGCTATTTCTCCGCAACCAATTGAGATTTTACCACCAAATTTTCGGCGTTTAGAGAGGAATGATTTTACAACAATCCACGAAAATTTTACTAAACAATTTGCATAACTTCAAAAGTTAGAGCTGTTTTAATATTAAA
>JACEVL010000097.1:60000-182500 GCA_020284085.1 Aporrectodea caliginosa
TAATAAACCAACTGCTAACCGCATTTTGGTGTACATACATTATAGTACTCACAATGAGCTAAATTCAAGCCTTGTATATCATTCATAAGGCTTTCCTCATGTGTTTATCACTAAAGATACATCTCCCATTCATAAGGCTCTCCTCCTAGGTTTTTCGCATCAAACCGGACTCGGAGGCCCCAACAACTTTCTCTGCTTGCAGTGCAGCAAAAAACAGGCATTTATGGTGCTCGATAGTTTAGTGCAGAGGTGGTTACAAATACATATTTTGCACTTACATTAATAATTCAATTGGTAAATAAAACATTAGAGCTGCATCTACTTTTATGCTTACATTCGTCATTACAGTTATGTCATAATTACTAATATGTTTTTTCCGCCTTGCGGTTACATTAGTAATTACTTAGGTGTAATCTGTAAGAAGTCATTGTTGTGGTTTTTCGTTTCAGTTGAAGGATTTCCTCGTTCGATTTCCTCGTCATGGTACAAAAACCAATCCATCGATGACTATTGGCATTGAAGTGTGGAAGCTCTCTGGGATTCACGAATTCCTTGCGTCTCTCGGTTTGTTTACATATTCATAAAGACATTTATGAAGACAATTTAGACATGTTGTCGTTGTTAAACATTTTGGTTATCGCTATTGAAATTACTAATGTCTACTCCCTATTATTATTAAATTCAAACTTAATATTTTCACGTCATTACTTGTTTGGATAAATGGATCAATTTAGGTCTTTATAGAGTAGTAAAATGTTTCCAATCATATTTTGTCATCGGTCTATTTCACTCTGTCACAGGGAGCCTTTTCTAGCAGGATCTAGGTTCCTTAAAGGTGTCTTTTTGAACCTCTATGCCAGTTTATATTTCTTCCAAAAACATTCTGATGAATTTTCGACATTGCAGGGTTTGAGTTGGTCGAGGTTGGAAATGATGAGGTGACTGTTCGTCTCGGAAAGAATGCCAGTCGCCGAGTGATCCACTACGCACTCCAGGCACTGATGGCCATATTTGGTAAGTGGAGAAACTTCTGCCGTCCTTCTAGTACCTGTTGCCATGGTAATGTAAATGTGTCCTGATTTTTTGCACATAAATGGATATTGTGTAAGTCCTGTAGCATTTGCTACCAAAGTTACACAACAGAATGAAATTCTACATGGTTAAAATGATCATGCATTTCCATCTGGTGTTGTATTATTAGTATGTTTTTAAACAAGGTGAAGAAAATTGCAGAGATTGATTATTATAGTAGGAGCAAATTGAAGTATATTATTTTTAGCAATAACCAGGATTTTAAAAATCCTGAGATTTGGGTAACTTGACAAGGGAACAGTGAGAACCTGTCAAGGTCTCTATTATAATTGTACAAGTATTATTTGGGCTTCTAAAGATAGCTGTATAGCTGTTATGTATTTAAAAATGGGGCCCAGCATGGCTGTGTGACCCCTTGGAATTTCAATGTCTGGATTAAAAAATTACATCTAGAATGACTAACGATGTCGAGATCTGGCAGTGCAATTATAGTGCTGTGAAAGTTGACAGCATTAAAGCATATTATTGGTAATGTAATGTAATGTAACTGAACATTTATATAGCGTCCCATCAAGGTATCTACTCAGAGGCACTGTCTGCGTTAGCCTATATGATGTTAAATGTCGTTACGAAATATTACATCAGTTAGCAAAACAATGCACAGTAAGAGTGGTGGGCCCACGCATACACGAGGAAGCAAACAATGGATTCCCGTTTATTTGTGAATTTTTATTAATCATTCTGTTGTGACTTATTATCAGACGTGCAAGATGCGCCTAGAGTTCTTATCGAAAGTTCAAGCAGCATGGAAAGCCTCATATCGACCACTGAGTCTGTCACTTCTCCTGTCTCAAATCTTGGAAGCAGTCCGCCCGTCTCTCCACATGCTACTGTCAAGAAGTCCTATTTCAACCCAGCCGAGGTCGACAAACTTCCATCAGCAATGAAGGCAAGCCTCCTTCATGCACAACCTGGTTAAAGGGTTCTTAACGCATTTACTGTAGATATGTACAACACTCAATAGGTAATGGCTTCGGGCATCTTGACTGTGACTCGTGTCCTTTACCGGAAATTGGTACCAATAATCTGAGTGTCTTGTCAAA
The DNA here is from genome assembly GCA_020284085.1 of Aporrectodea caliginosa. NCBI lineage: Eukaryota > Metazoa > Annelida > Clitellata > Crassiclitellata > Lumbricidae > Aporrectodea > Aporrectodea caliginosa. The sequence continues at coordinate 62,136 of JACEVL010000097.1, forward strand.
AATGTACCATTTAACACTGAATTCCATCTTTTTAACCTTCCTGTTAACATTAGTTTTATATTTTATTCTATCTTTCTTTGTTATTCTTTCGAACTAGCTGTAATCAGTTGCGGTGTGTCAGCTGTTTTTTGTGTGCCAATAAATGAATATAATAATGTGCTTGAGCCTAATAGCTGTAAACCCAAGAGCATTGTGTATGGCACTATAGAAATTAGTATCTGTGTACCTTATAAACTAGTATCTGCTCACCTAATAAATTAGTATCTGTGCGCCTAATAAATTGATATCTGTGGTATACCACTTGTATGTTTGCCATTGTTTTGCTGTTTAAGTTGCACTTGTTTCAGTGTATTTATCTGAACATTTACATAGCACCACTATCAAAGCCCATCACCAGAATGCTGGCTTATTACTGTGGCACTGAAGGACTTCTTACAAATAAATAACAAAGGACAATTCTTTTCTTTCCACAGAATCTCGTATCGACCGGGAGCAAAAGTTCCTGTCCAAGCGCTTCCGGTCCAGACCTCAACCTACAGCTTGCCCATCAGACGCTCATCCGCAGCAAGTACAGCAGTCCAAGCACAAGCGACATGTCGGACGCCAATACGACCTACGACCCCAGGTCGCGGTCTGTGGTCACGTTCGGTCGAGTGGAGGACGAAAGAGGAAGCAAGCAGCGTCCTGGTCCAATGAGCGTGAAGACGCGCTCACAGGGACACGGCTACAGTACGTCGGCCAGCGATAGCGAGGACGTCTGGGTCTGTCCTGACGGTGTGGGTGTCCTCGGGGGAAAATCCCGAACAGGTGGTACTTCCGCCGGACCACAGGGTGCGTTGCAGCTCGGTGGGAGGGTGGGTGGGAACGGAGGCCGCCGTATGCGACCCAGAGTTCAGGCTTCTGGAAACAGGATGGCTGCCGCAGACCGAGGAAATTCCACCGCAGAGGGTTTTTTGGTTGCTGGAAGAGACGTGGTGGTACCTTCTGGGGAACTGTACGACCTGAACGTTGCGATGGATAGCCTGACGGATTCGGGGATACAGTCCACTCCAAAACAGACGGATAGCAACACCGACAACAGCACAGATCGTGAGGACTTGGCGCTCGGTAAGCGGGGAACCAGCATGGTGCGGGGAAGCAATAACCCGGCCACAGGTGGCAGCACCTCGACCTTGCGTCCTCTACCGACGTCCGAAATGCCAAGGAGTTTGCCCGATTTTGGTATGGTGGCGCAGAAGGTTCTAGCGGACACGGACCGCTGTCGGGAAGTGGTGGAAGCGATTCAGAATGCTCCGCGTAACTCTGTGTCGAGTGAACGAGACAGGAATCCGGAAAAGTTGCGTCCGACTGGCTCAGGACGTATGGATCAAAACGCTTCCTGCGTGCTGAATAGGTCGAATGAAGCTGTGCATTCACTTTCTGGCGAGATTAGATCCCTGCCAGGTTTCACAGGTGAGGTACCCCATCAGAGCATGCGTCACAAGCCGGATTCCTCCAGCGGCTGCGAATCACAGGTTTTGTTTGGGAAAAAACAAGCGTCAGGCTGTTCCAAGAGTCATGGCCAAGCAATGGAAAATATTCACCAGTCAAACAAAGCATTCGATTCCAAGCCACATTTAAAGTTTGCCAAAAATCATTTGGCTGTCCCAGCACGGTGTCTTGTTCCTGGAAGCGAGCAGTCTAACTCGTCTACTCATTTATTTGCTCCTCAAAGCAAAGGTTTTCAGCCAAGTTCAAGAACAAAAAGTCATAATGCCGGTGATATCTGCCGTACAAAATTCGACTCCGATGGAAAGTTTTTAAGGCAGTGCGAATCAAAGGCTACTCCGCAGAATAAGTTACTTCCAAATTCTGCATCTGACAGTTCATTTATTCAAAAAAATACACAGCAGCTTCTGTCGACAGGCATGCCGAAAAACATGTCAAACGTCTTACACAGACCTTTGGTATTTTCCGATGCTGTGCTTAATCGCCCGTTCCCCTCCCAGGAGGATCTTGCCGCTCCCTACGTTGCCAACATCCCTCCCACCGTCCTCAAAGATGCCCTGGCAAATATTCCGCCTCCTCTTCCGGGTCGATACCGTCCGCTTCTTCCGAAACCCACGACGTGGGACGCACGGAGCTGCGACTTTAATTCACCCCGAAGTCTCCAGAAGGCTTCTGCACTTTTCTTCCGGAACAATTCTGATTGGTCGGCGTTTTCACGACCAAAGCAGACGACAGCAAAAGCAAACGAGAACATTCCAAGTCATAGCAATGAATTGCCGCAAAACCACAACAAAGCACATTCGAACTTGGGTTATATGTCATCAGGACTGGGCGATAAATCAACTCTTTGTCGTTTAAACGAAGAATATAACCCTTCAGACAATTCTTGGGTCGGAAGACCACAACCTGCAGTAAGTAATGGTTATTTCGACGGCATCAAAACAAGTGTTCAGAAGGTCGAGACGTCGAGTAAAAATCCCGTCGGTCGCGCACGAATGGTGTCGGAAGAGAATTTTATTGCGACAGGGGAAGACCAGGCGGTCAGAAACATGCCTTGGCAGCAGACAACATCTGTGACCAATCAACCGAGACAGAATGTAAAGGCAGACTTGATTGCTAATCCAAATGCTGTCTTACATGCGTCGAGATGCTGATTGGTGTAGAATTGGTTGTAGTAGAAACGTTGCGATACAAAGTCTCGGCATGCAAATTGAACAATACTCATTCGTCGGCTGTTGAATCTTGTTGAAGTGAATCAGTGGCCTTTGCTCTTCTCTATACTCACCAGCTCACTATTTTTATTATGCTTTCTGTGTAAATAATATGCTGAAGCGTCCTTATACACGAGTGCTGATATAACGAGGCTGACTATTGATACGGTCCCCAAATTAAGTTCAGCTTTAGAGAATGACTCGCAGCATCATTTTAAGGCAGTTTGTGACATGGCTCCCTCCCTGGCAGTGTTACAGGTTTCTGGTGTGTCTCAACCTATTTATGTATATGTATTGAAAGGAAAGAAACGATGAATTATTTATTTATTTATTTAAAATATATTTCCCCATGCATTGTGTGTGGTGTAGCAACAAAACATTATTCGATGCTGTGTCAGTGTATATCAGTGTGTGTATTGTATTGCATTGTAACTGTGAATTTATGTGGTGCCACTCACAGTGCTACACCAATAAGCGGCGCTTGTGGTACCTACTGGTAACACAGGGACTGTCAAGGGAAGTTTAGAACTTGCACTCAATCAATAAGTCTTTTGTTATACAAACACCATGCATGTATAAATGCAAATACGTAGGTATGTACCGGTAGGTAGTAGCATGCGTATATACACGGCGAGTAGGAGGGTTCGCTGCAATATAGATAAGTACACGTGCACAAACATGCTTGCACATATAGGCAGATACATCATGCATGCATACCATACATGCATGCATGCTTATGTATATACAGTGTGATAATGGAGATTGGATGTGCACGTTATTTGTCAGTTGATGCAGAATTCAGTCCATGGACTGAGGATAGCTGAATATGTTAAGCGCTTGCAAGACACATTGATGGCCAGTGCACCTCACAGTTAAAAGTAGATGCACCACAACGAGGAGTTTGATCTGGATATTTGAGAGGCTGGATAGTTGCCACCATCAAAAACCTTTGGTGTGCATTATGGTCTGTGTGATTTTAGATTTAATTTACATTGCCACCTGTGATTGAAAGTTACATCTTAACATCTGTGATTAAAGGTTGCCTTACAGTTGTAGTAATACAATGTGATTAAAGGCAATGTTGTGTTCACATTTTTGTGATTGAAGTTTGAATTGGACCCACACCCACATTACAATGTGATTGAAGGATATATTTGCTGTACCTAGTGATTGAAGTTACATTATGATAGCTTTGGCCTTTACCTTGTGATTGAAGGTTGGATCAGACTGATGTTGCTATGCAACTGAGGTTGACATTCATGTTACTTAAGATATTGATGTGATTGAAGGTGATATTCACTTTGTGATTGAAGGTTGAATTAGACTGATATTGCTATGCAGTTGAAGGTGATATTCACATTACTTTGAGATTGATAGCCAGTACTGTGATTCAAGGTGACATTCACTTTATTTAGAGTCCGAGGGCATGTTATATAACATTCATGTGTTTTCGACTGGCAGGATGTATTGTCTTATTTGAGGGGAAGTTGTAGTAGTCTCTGTGACTGGTGATATGCATTAATGTCTTTTTAAATGGTGCCCATGGTGTGACTAGTATCTGTAAAGATGGAATAATTTGCTTTAAAAGATCAGAAACAATCATGGCAGCTGTGTAGGGACTTTGAGTTAAGTCCTTGATGTAAATTTGCTAAGCACCATTACTTTATGACTGCGTACTAGACAATGATGCTATTACATGAAACTAAATTGTGCATTTTACACAGCAGTGTTGTTTTGTAGAAGCATCATACTACAAATTATCAGTACGTGCTTGCACTGGGAGCACTTCCTGTTTGGTGGATTAGTGAAGATTATGTAGCTACAATTTTTAATTGTTTAACGTTATCACTCTGGTTTCTGAGTGTCAGTTTTACTGATGGACTGTTTTGTAGGACGTTTTGCCTTTACTGCCGATCTGATACTTTTTGCATATATACACTGTATTTTGAACAGTCTGGTGTTTATCGCGTAGTAATCAAATTTTATCGAATACTCAAATTTCTACTTTTTTAGAGACACTACATGTAGTTAGAAATATTGTCATGTCTTATACATATCTTTTTATGGCATTTTTTAGAAAGACTGATATTATGTGTCCCGCTGCCACTCGTTTTCACAAGTGATAAACATTGTTTGTCTTTGAGAATGACGATAAATTCTTGTGTTTATTGTCACTTGTTGTTATTAGTGACACTGAGTTCTGCTAATGGTTACTTGTTATTTTGGTATAGTAACTTTCACCTGTAATGTTGTCATGCTTTTAATTTGTTTAGGAATCTCTCGATTTTGTCTTTGCTAGTGACAACAATTTCTGAGTATTGCATACATTGTAGGCAGCTAGTATGTCATCATTGACCGTATTGCATATGACACCTGTTTTTGGTTTGTCATCGCTAAAATGATTTTAATTTGGTAAATTGTTCTTTTTGTATATACTTTTACAGTTTTTCAACCACCCGTTTAAAAAGTGAATGTTTAATAGAAATCATATGGAGAAAATTGTTGTTCTTTGACAGTTCCACTATTCCTTTATCTTGATGGAAACAATACAAATATCTTTGCAACAGTTAATGCAAATGAGTCATTGCAGAAATGTGAGCCTAAATGCACATTGCCTTAATCTCAGCTGTTCAAGAGTTTTTACAGATTAAGTACACTCCTTAATATCAGGTATTCAAGGGTTTTGATAGAGTCACAGGAGAAATACCGGCAGCTGCACTGAAGGCCTGTAGTTCATAAAATCAGAAACTCTGCCTAAAATAAGTTTAACATTATGCAGTAAAGCAGGCCCGTCCCTAGGAATACGCTGAATACGCAACCGCGTAGGGCCCAGGCGAATTCGCCGAAAGTTAGGGACCCAAAATACCATTTATGACGACGACGGCAGTGGAGGTGTGGTGGCGACGGCGGAGGAGGTTGGTGGCGACGGCGGTGGAGGTGCCAGGTGGTGGCGAAGGCGGGGACGGTGGATGCGACGACGGAGGAGGTTGGTGGCGACGGCGGGGACGGTGGTGGCGAAGGCGGGGACGGTGGTAGCGACGACGGTGGAGGTTGGTGGCAAAGGCGGGGACGGTGGATGCGACGGCGGAGGAGGTTGGTGGCGAAGGCAGTGACTGTGGTAACGACGACGGTGGAGGTTGGTGGCGACGGCGGGGACGGTGGTAGCGACGGCGGAGGAGGTTGGTGGCGAAGGCAGTGACTGTGGTAGCGACGACGGTGGAGGTTGGTGGCGACGGCGGGGACGGTGGTAGCGACGGCGGAGGAGGTTAGTGGCGAAGGCGGGGACGGTGGTAGCGACGACGGAGGAGGTTGGTGGCGAAGGCGGGGACGGTGGTAGCGACGACGTAGTGGAGGTTGGTGGCGAAGGCGGGGACGGTGGATGCGACGACGGTGGAGGTTGGTGGCGACGGCGGGGACGGTGGTAGCGACGACGGTGGAGGTTGGTGGCGACGGCGGGGACGGTGGATGCGACGACGGAGGAGGTTGGTGGCGACGGCGGGGACGGTGGTAGCGACGACGGTGGAGGTTGGTGGCGAAGGCGGGGACGGTGGATGCGACGACGGAGGAGATTGGTGGCGAAGGCGGGGACGGTGGTAGCGACGACGGAGGAGGTTGGTGGCGAAGGCGGGGACGGTGGTAGCGACGACGGAGGAGATTGGTGGCGAAGGCGGGGACGGTGGATGCGACGACGGAGGAGGTTGGTGGCGAAGGCGGGGACGGTGGATGCGACGACGGAGGAGGTTGGTGGCGACGGCGGGGACGGTGGATGCGACGACGGAGGAGGTTGGTGGCGAAGGCGGGGACGGTGGATGCGACGACGGAGGAGATTGGTGGCGAAGGCGGGGACGGTGGATGCGACGACGGAGGAGGTTGGTGGCGATGGCGGTTGAGGTGTTGTGGGGCGACCACTGCTTGGGATTTTTCCTAAGATCTTGGGATTTTGGGGTGACTTGGGATCTGGGGAATTTGCCCAGCAATCTTGGGATTTTTTTCTAAGGTCTACAGACTAGTTTTTACCGTACTTTGCAACAGTGGCAGCGAATCAGATTAGAAAAACTTGCTTAGTCTGAAAGACGTTCATTATTATTGTAACTTGTAAACATTGTTAATTCAATGTTATGGTCCGTTTTTTTCCTTGCCAGTTCTTAGCTAGGCATTTTTGTGAATAATTGTGATTGCTTAAAGTTAAAACGCATTCATATTTCATCACAACTCTTTCCTTGTCGGTAACTTGGGATTTTTTGTACACTTTTGGCCAATCTTGGGATTTTTCTGGCAAGAGCTTGGGATTCCAGAAAATGAAGAGTGGTCTCACTGGTGGTGGCGACGGCAGTGGACGCTGGCCCATCCCTAGGAATACGCTGAATAAGCAACCGTATAGGGCCCCGGCGATTCCGCCGAAAGTTAGGGCGCCCAAAATACCATTTATGAAAAATAAGAATAGGCCTAATAATAATGACTTCACACGTCTAAATTAAGTGCAAAGTAACAAATGCTTAAAGTATTTAAATTAAATATATTGCTTGTGAAGTCAGTCAGGAAATAAAAGTCAGGAATAGGAAACCTATAAAATTCTGTACACTATTATACTGACACTGCCTTACAGTAGTAAACCTATGGTACTAAGATCATATTAATTTTGTTCATAATGCTCAGTAAAGCTACTGAAACTAACTCAGGCCAGAGAAGTCTTTCTTAGGCACAATGTTTATGGGGCCGTCCATAAATGACGTCACGCTATTTTGGCCGATTTTTAACCCCCCCTCCCCCTCGTCACAAAAAGTAAGACCCCCTCTGAAAATGACGTCACAAAGCTCTGACCCCCCAAAACCAATTTCCATGGCGAAGCAAAATGCTCCTTCATGGAACAAATAGCGAAAGCATGAATATTTTAAAATCTAACGGTGACCAAATATTGAAATAATTAGAAAATTATTAATAATGGTGCCCATATACATTAAAATAATAAAAAATAATGAAAATTTAATCCTCAAAATTAGTGCTGTTATTATTAAAATTAAATTATTGTTAATTGTTAAATTTAATAACATAGACCTGGTGTGACGTCACACTACTCAGACCCCCCACCCCCATGTCACACATCGTCATAAATTTCCGACCCCCTCCCCCTAGGTGCGTGACGTCATTTATGGACGGCCCCTATGACGTATTCCAATACCCAATCATGTGGGGTAGGGTCCAAAATAAAACTTGCGTAGGGCCCCAGATATCATTGGGACGGGCCTGAGCTAAAGTAGACACGCTCTAAACTGCAAACGTGTACTGCAGCCTACTGCAAAAATCCTCGTCAACCGAAATACTGAGCAAAAATTGGCTCATATTGCAACGACCTTATTCAGTCATTCATAAATTTATATAGCGCCCCTCCCAGAGGACTACTCAGAGGCTACTCTTATGCGTGCGTTGGTAAGAAACAATCTTGACTAGTAACGATTTTTGTAAAAGTGCAACTTAAATCCATTTTGCGTTGAATTTCGGTTACATTAGTTTCGACTGCACAAAACAAAACGTATTGATTTAAAATGAATAAACCTCGACCATTTTCAACGTGACATCACACTGACGTGTACTCTTTAGAAACTGAACGGACAACAGACGTGAGAATACAAGAGTCAAATTCCTACCATGTACATTCGGTGCTATCACCCGATCCAAAAAGTTAGCGAATTTGACAGCGTGTGATATTAGGCCTAAACGGCGTGAAAGAGAAAATGCTTGCGAATGAATCGGCACCAGTTAAGAAATGTCAATCCTGGCGTCGGACGCTTTATTTTATGACTGTTTTCAATTCGAGAACAATTACTGTAGCACTGCAGCCACACCATTCTCTGCTGAGAGCTTCCTCGATATTGCCCCTCAATCACTCTGTAAGCACCCACTCGCTCTCGCATTCTCTCGCACTGACAAAACACAAAAACGCTTCAACAAATAATAGCGTCAAATATAAACTCAGATATTTACACTATTTACATTCTCCTCAAACGAAATACATATTTGCCCTTTTCTTCCTTCAATCCAAAATTTTACCATGTTTCTTCCTTTTACATGTATACCCGTTTTATCCCTCCTCCATTTGTCCTTTCTATGTCTCTTGACATTTAACCTCGTGCTTCTTGTTATCCGCTCTCTCACCCCTGAATATCTCTCTCTCTCGCTCCCTGCCTGCCTGCTTGCTTACCTATCCACCTATTCTGTTTCAAACACATATTATATCCCTTTCCTCTACACAGCAAATTTTTACAGACTTTCTGAACAAATCTTCGATCCTATCTCCCGTTCAATGTGGCTAGTTGACGTAAAAAAGCTGTCCTCGACCAGTCTAGTAATAACAGCAGTAGTACTGCAAAAACACGTTCAAGACTTTCCCCAAACAATGCATGCAAACCGCTAACAATGAGGCAGATGTGTGTACACTTCACGTCTGCCTCGAGCACACTCCACGCCACACCTTTAGTCCAACTTCCTCATGTTCTATAGTCACACGGAGTATACTCGGTGCATACCCGTGTGAACTTTGGAATGCGCCCACAGTCAACTGAATGACAAATTTGAATCAACTTTTGAGGTCACCGTTAAGTTCAGCATGAATTTCTACAACACACGAATTCCACCAATACTTTCACAAGAACAACATCCAAATCACCACAGAAATTTTAAACTCTCCTAAATTGTCGTTCTCCGGTTTACATACCGCCTTCATCCAGTGACAAGGCGCTAATATTTACACAGTTTCCACTAGTATGTGACAAGAGGTGAATAAATACATGTCCCAAAATACATCTCAGATGGAAAGATTCGTGGATGTCAGCTGGGTTCAATTACACATTTGGAAATTTAAACAGGATCTTAAAAGAACCTTGCAAACTGATGTGCAAACTGATGTGCAGAAGCCTGATTTTTGATTTTCACGATGATGCTAACAGATTGTAACATGGAATAAGTTTACATTTCCAAAGTATCATAATATCAATAATATAATTATTAAAATGATCTACAACAATAATAATAATTATAAAGTAATTTGGAAACAAGGACAGCTATTCCCAGGTACCTGTTTTGCCTCTATTGCTTTATTGTTTCTGAGGGATCATTTGTACCTTTCGTAAAAAATGATACTAATAGTCATTATGAATCATAATATGTACCTTGGCCAACAAAACAATACTAACAGTAAGTGATAACAATAAGAATAAAAATCATGACAATGAGACAGAGAGAACTCAGTTTCTTACAACCCTAACTAGATCTGTATGTTACAGAATCACTGATTCTCTTAAGAAAATCAACATCAGACACTGAACAGGAGCACAATAACTCTAGCTCTACCTACCGCTGGTTTCCCAAGCAGCGCACTGTAATTTACCAAACACTACAGTACATTGCAAGTCAAAAGACTTTGTTGTCATATGAGAAGCAAAATGAACAGTTCCCGTCAGTGCAAAGAACTTCCTGCAAAGACCCAGTTAACTACACTGGTTAGAGCATAGGCTGCGTCCCAAGTGCCTCTGTGTTAGAGAGCGTGCGGATCGCGGTTCGCTTCCCGATGCTGGCTTATTTCAGAGATTTAAATCTCGGGCTAGCATGGTCCTTGCACTGGGACCTTAAATGGTGTGGCGTCCATTCAAATGGGCAGCGGTGGTGAAAGATCAATTCACTTAAAACTGAGCAGGGTCAAGGACATATACGGTTGCTATAGAAAAACGTGTACATTCACATTAACCCTTTAACGACGAGCGTGTACTAAATGTATGGGAAACCAAAAGTGGCTCGTCGTTAAAGGGTTAAAGAGCTCAGAAAGGTTGACATAATCTTTTCCTAAAGCATTTTCAGGAACACTAACACAGAAAACAGACAGTCCTCTAGGCTTGCATTTGGCTCAACTACAAACCGACCGAGCAATGATTTGCAAACGATTTTCACCAGGATTGGACTTATTTTTGAGTATGTTTAGAAATGCATGCTAAAAATATTTAAAAAAATGCGATAAAAGATGTTTTAAATCGGCGGGTCACGTCAGTTCCGTGGCGCCTTCACAGTAAAAACCCCAGTCTGACATCACAAGACCACAGTTGAACAGTTATCGTCTTCAACCATTGGCGAAATAACCAGAAACAGGACAAGCAGTCTATGTTACTGGTTGCATGGCCACACACACACTGTAACATTCTGTCAAGGTAAGTCAACTTACACCAACGAATGCATTTCCACACATGTTGTCTAGTCCAAATTAAATAAAGACTAAAATTAATTTGCACACCAACTTCTTTAAAAAGTAATTACAGATACCGTAAAGTAGTAACACCCTTTTTACACATTTCAAACAAACAGTATGCAGAAGAGGAGCAATCATTGAAAGAACTTTCAACTGAAGCACAAACACGACAACAGAGAAGAAGAGACGAACAGTCCCTTAACCCTTTAACAACGAGTACACGTTTTAGTACACGCTTGTCGTTAAAGGGTTAAGCAATGGGTATGAAGCACTAGCAACTTCATTTTCTTAGCCTCGGCATATGATGGGAATGGCCAATCCTCGCCGTCTCATCTTCCCGCCGACAGTGTACAGTCATTGTACTCATTATAGCCGAGTTGGCTAGGGGCACATGTGGAGCAGAAATCTCAGACTAAATTTCTGCTCTGGCGGGGTTTTGAACACCCAACCTCTCGATTGATAGTCCAGCACGCTAACCACTACACTATCGAGTTATACAACTGAACCACTACCTATGTTTATCCGTTGCTCTAACTCCTTGTCTTCTTTCAAGAAACGCCTTAAAACTTAACTTTTCTCATTAGCTTTCAACATCTGGATATATCTAACTGCTCTTCTTCGCCTAGTGACTGACTAACCATGCCTCAGATTCGCATTTCTCTGACTTCGTGCGCATTAATAATGTTCGTAATAATAACGGTCACTCCTGTACATCTCTTATATGGCCAATCTTACAAAACTCATCACTGCTCTAGGAGTGTAGTAGATCCAGCAGTACGCTGATGACGTTCAAATCTACTCTACATGTCATCCATTTGATACAGTTGCCCGTTTTTCATCTACACAGGCCGTTGTAGCAAAAGTACAGATTTGAACTGAATCCGATAATCCTACCACCTGTGCCCACGGAATCATAAATGCACAATCCCTCCAACAGATGGCACGATAACGAAAACTGTCATCATTAGGATGATATATCGGATTTAGAATAATATGTGGGATTTGAGAGCATTAGACTGTCTTGATCAGCTCAATGGATGATGTATGTTTCTTACCATGTCTCTACACCAGAGAGCAATTGGTCAATTACAGAATATTCTTGTCTTATCACGATTTGAACTTCAGGTGAAAGGCTGATGCATAAGTACTCAGTCACTAAGAATACAAGACTCGAGATTGCCGTACGAATGAATTGCACTCTTCTCGTGGAAATGACGGTGCAAAATTTTACTCATTTGTACACTTTAACTGTGGATCAGTGATACTAAAATTACTGCTTTTCACGCAATCTAGCAAATGTCAAGGGAATTTGTGTGACTGCTTTCACAAGATCTGGCATTTTCACATGATCCAGCAATACAGCATGATTCACATGAGTGAATGTGACTGCTTTATGCATTAAATAACATTTTTCAAGAAGCTACCCAATAGCATTTGCACATATCTTGCAACATCACGATTTTCAAAACAAAAACACATTCTAGAGAACACTTGGCTGCAAATAAACTGAACAAGGTCAATCTGGTTTTGTCAAGACCACTTAAAACCAAGATAAAATAGATCAGGACCATTGTTTTGTCCAGAAGTTGAAAAGCTGAAATTGAAAGGAGCTGAAACATGGTAAAACTGCTCACCTTCTCAATTTCTCCTACTTTGCAAAACATTTTACAACCGTTTTTAGTCAGCGAGATGTTTGCGAACGAATTGGAAGCCAATTTGAAGGCTTCAAGTCGCCAAAACCATAGCAATCATCCACCTTTCTCAGCCAGTTTATCCCCATACAGTTTTTCCTCATACAAACATAATTATTACAAGATCAGCCCCTTAACTCAATGGTGAGAAATAGTTATAGGCATAAAATATTCATGACTTAGTGAATTGAATTGAAAATTGACTGTCCTTTCTCAGTTTTCTTAGCCAAGGTGTACAATGGCAGGCGAACACTTTCTCCCTCACCGTCTTATCTTCTCAGTGTACAGGTGATGTACTCAGTTTATAGTTCAGTTCAGTAGATGGCACGAGTCAATCAATAATTCTGAACTATCTTTTGTCATGCCGAGGCTTTGACAGGCCAACATGCTAACGCGTAGGGACCCTGGGCAAGTCCTTCACTCGCAATTGCTCATGCGCTTCGGCGTGAAACTCCGATTCAGTGTCGCGCTGTAGTCGGGAGCGCCTCTGAGTAGAAATCTTGAAGGGGCGCTATAACAAGTGCTCATACATACATACATAACTACTCGAATACAGTGCCTCTCCTATGCCATCCAATGATACAACTCCAATCCTAAAATAATAGTAATGCTAAACTGTTCAACATCGTTACTGCTTTCAGAAATTCAAACAAAAGATTAATATACAAGAAGACGGAAAACCATACAAACCATGGTTTTTTTATGAATCACTTGAGAAGCTCTTACCAATAATGCTCATCATGAAATAAAAACATGACTCTAGACATAGCGTGTGCTAAAAGATGTTCAAACAGGTGGGTGACATGCTGCCTTAAAGTTCTGGCAAAGTGTTACAAAGTAGGTTACGATTTATTCCTAATCTAATCCAACAATGTTACATGTCCGTAATGTAATTTTGCCCTATCATTAAAACTGGGAAGATTATACAACTTGTGCTATATAAATAAATGTATTATATTACAAGGTAAACTCGTAGTTTTGATACTAATGGCATCTTATGACAAATCAGCAAAGGTGATAGGTACCAGCATGGGCACCTGCACATAGGGGCAAGAGGGGAGCACTTTCCCCCCTGGAAAATTTATACCTATTTTTTAACTACTAGTTTTTGGTGTTTAACAAATTTCTTCGCACTGAAGCATGAATTTAAAACAATATCCAATCAAAATTAGTTTGGATAATGTTTTAAATTTTAAATTAAAAAAACCTCTATGAAAAATACCCATGTTCTTGATTTCCTGTTTTGCATTTTCAAGCTCTTATTACAAAATTAACCGTGTCCATTGTGTTTTGCCCCTCCTGCAAAAATATCTGCAGGCGCCCATGGGTACCAGTTCACCTACAGTTATGCCATACATAAAAGATAGCATCATCAGCTTTCTCAATGGCTTGCACATCTAACAATTGCATTTTCACATCTGAAACAGCAGGAATTGAACTCTAGACATGGAAGTTCCCAGCCTGCACTTAACCAAACAAGATACAGATATTCGTTAGTCAATCAAATACTGATTCTGAAGTTCCAGCAGTAGTGACAGATTCACTTAAAACAGCCGTGTTTTAGCAGCAACAGATTTAAATCTGTCACCATCCTAATCATTGGTTGATTATTAACACGCTACGCTGTGTCTGTCTTGGGCTCAAATCGAAAAGCAGAATTTACATTTGAAACGTAAAACTCTGACACATTAGCCGGAGAATTTACTGTTGAATCCTAAAAACCTAGGAGACTTGTGACTCCAGTGGGAGAATTTATTGTCAAACTGTACAAACCAACTCATTAGCAGAATATACTGTCAAAGCAAGGAAATACCAACTCATTCTATTTCCGTAATATAGTATCATACTGGCTCCAGTGCTTGATAACTCCGCCACTGTTTGCTTTCTGACAGTGCCAGTCCCAAGCCTGGATAAAGGAGGAGGGCGACGCTAATGGTCTTTGTTACCACATAGCTTGTCGTTAAACAGAAAAACCACCAGTGCTTGATGCTTGACTTGTAAAGTCGAGAGTTGGAGGTTACTCTTCCCGATTCAACACACAGACAAGCACCTCGACAAACCCTTAGTGCAAAACTGCCTAGCGCCATCTACTAAAGCGTTGTGCACTTGATTCTGGTGCTATAAAAAAAGAGAAGAGAAATGCAAGAATTGATCAATCATGGAACTAATAAAGATATTAATAATAAAATTCTGGAGATGAGGCAAAAATTTTCCATACATTTTTCTGTGTGCTTCTACTCCAATTTTTCCAAGTCCTAAGAGATCACATATACCTTCGGACTAATAATTATGACATTAATAAATAATAATAACAACAGGAGAAATAATGATAATAATAACCATCATTCTTTGAATCCACCAATACACAAGTAACAGTAATTACCGTTAAATTACTTGAATTCATTGTTGCATTAATTGTCATCAAATCTAAAACAAGACCATTACTGATAATTAATTCATTCACAGAAATTGGCCGACATCTTTAGCAAAGTCCCGACACCTTTCTGAATGTCAGTACCGGCACATGTCCAATAAGACACAGGAGCGTGCCATCGATATAAATACTCAAGTACGTCAAACAAAACTTAGTAAAACATTGTCTCAACCTCTCTCTCATCTAAGAAGTACTCCTGTACACAGCCAAAGCTGGAATTTTGTTGCAACATGCAATGCGTCAGAGCATGGCCACAAGCGCCTCTACCAAGAGATTAATGTTTTCACAGCGTCTCTACCAAGAGCCTTTTTCGATAAACGTTTTCTCTGCAGCAATACAGCTGAAAGCCTAGTGATGATATGAAAAAAAATGTAAATATACAATAATTACCAGACAGATATGGAGCCTAGCTTCTTATTAATTGTTTTAACGTTAAAATTACCTTACCTTACGTAAGTAAGGTAGGGTACTTAAGGTAAATTACCATAAAAATCACTTGTTTGCAACATGCCTCTCCTGACAATAGTCCTTCCAGGCTTGGCCCAAGGTTCCACAGCCATATAAAAACCAGCTGCTTTGTTACATCAAGTGCTGGACAGCTCAACATAAAATTGCACAATTTAAAATGACGTAGAAGAATTTGAACCCCATCCAGGACCAGGAGACTTAGTATCAACCACCCACCTCCTCTAAAACAAACTTGCAAAATATCAGCAAGACTTGCAGTGTCCCCCTAAAAACGTGCACGTGGGCAACACCTGGTCTCAGTACAGAGGTTTCGCTGTAGCTAGTATTGGGACTACATAAAGCAGTTTTACTGTATTTAATACCAGGATTAAAAAATACATAGCCTTTGCTGTAGTTAGAATCAGCCTATCAGGGCTAACTACTGTAAATTTAACTCTATTCAGTGCCTTCTTCAAATCAGAGAAAGCCAAGGCTGGAAAAACGAGGAAATCTTCTCGTCTGTAAAAACACGTAAACCGGACCGAAGAGAACGTACCGACGAAACAAGAACAAGAAACCGCTAACACGTCACAGGTAGAAGCTAGTCCTGGGATTTCCCAGCTTCAACTGGAATTTCCCAGCTTCAACTGGGATTTCCCAGCTTCAACTGGTATGTCCCAGCTTCAACTGGGATTTTCCAGCTTCAACTGGAATTTCCCAGCTTCAACTGGGATTTCCCAGAGCTCTTCAACATTGAAGTCTGCCAGCGATAGAACAACTGGCAGGCATTTGGTGACAAGTCTGACTGCAGATGATGACTTCAGATGAAAGTTTCGAAAAGCAAGATCCTCTCGTGCCGACTGCACCAGATGGGGCACAAAAATGACACAGTTCCGGATTGTGTTTATTCGTCAGATTATCCGTGCGTCTGTAACTCGAGTGCTGGCGACGTAAAATGAGAGACGGTGCAGATGAATGAATGCACAGATTTCCCGGTTAATGAAATGAACCTAGAAGACGGACTCAGCGCTGCGCGACAGCTGAATCGGGTGCGAGGGACTGCGAGCGAGTCGTTTCTTCGGGAGTCGATCGAGCACTTTGAGCAGCTCCTTGAAGTCGGTTCGCTCACTTGGCTTATAAGCCCAGCACTGCATCAGAATGTCCTGCAAACAAGCATCAAGACACACCACGTTGAGCGCCTCTGAGTATTGCAGGGGCACTATATAAATGTTCAATTACATTACATTACCAATATAAATTATGGAGAGAAACACAGACAATATACCAAAATGCACTGAGAGGACAATAGCAACCTACTGGTCATGCGCACACAACAAAGACATAAGTACAGCCAGACATACTCAATCAATCAATCAATCAATCAATCAATCAATCAATCAATCAATCAATCAATCAATCAATCAATCAATCAATCAATCAATCAATATTTTATTGGTCCAACAAAAGAACATTACAAAGATAGTAATTGCATTTTTTAAGAAACAGTAAAAACGTTCTTCATAGGGGACAAAAGGAGTATCTGAAGGGACCTAGGATCCACTAATTAGGGCTCCTTAATTAGTCAAAGGCACACATGATTAAAAGACGTGTGCATTATTAAAATTGGTGCCACATATGTCAAAATGAGATATCTGTCACCCAGAGCCGCACACACTACAGAGTGCAGTTGTCGGACAACTTACCTCAGCGTCTTGACAATGTCACAAATCCTTACAAACTTATTGTTCCTACGACACTGTTAAAAGTCACAGAAAATGCCCTTGAAGTGACAACCAAAAACCCTTTTGTCACATTAAACTATATAATACGTCTTTCTTTCTCACCTTTACGTCACGAGAGACCTGAATGTTCGTCAGTGACTGTTTCATTCCTTTTCCGACCTGCCAGATGATGGCTTCCGGCGGCTGCTTCTTGAAAGGCCACTCCCCACACAACAGCTCATACCACACAGTCCTATAATACAACAGCAAATGTAAACATTCCATAAAATATCATACTCTACAATACCAAACCCTTTATAATTAACCATACAATATAATACAATACAAAACAAAAATTCGTACAATACAAAATACATATAATGCCATACAAAACAACATAATACCATGCAATATCATTCCACACAACAGAGCACCACGCAATATGTTTGCAAGCATTTAAACACTTTAAGTGCACTTAACTACAATACCACACAACTCATAAAAATGTGATGTCTCCTCACAATAGCCTACCACTACAATTCTTACCATGAACAACTTACAGCACTTAAGCACCTCTGAAAAGCTCGATTAATATATGATCTCTGTTACCAGTTGCAGTGCCAAGTTCAAATAAAGCAAGATATGCCTGCTTTATACAAAACACAACTTTTCAATCTCACACAACACAGCCAGAAATTGAAACTTCAAAAAACCATTATGTTGGCCGGCATGCCTACTTCGATTGACTGTAAAGTCAACTTTTTTCCATGAAGGTCCATTTGTAGCTCATGTAACACATTAATAACACCAAAGACTAACCAACAGTAATTCTAGAATATAACTGTTGCAATAGGGTTTAACCATACTGACCCAAATGCATAAATGTCCGATGCATCAGTGAAAGGAAGGTCCATTTCTCTTTGGTTGCCTGCTCTTAAAGACCGCATGATCTCTGGAGCGAGGTAACACAACCAACCGGGAGGTATGCTCAACCATCTCCCTTTCCTGTCAAAACAAACAAAATACAGTTCTAGCCACTCCACACTGGTGCAATCAGCAAAAGGTGAAGCAAGACTCAGGAACAAACACAAAAATGTATACTACTTTACATTTACCTTGTTACCTTGTGCTGTCAGTTCTTTGAACTTTAGCGACCGTCATGATCAAGCCTCTCCATTTCCTTCTGTCCACCGTCGCATCTCTCAGTTCTGCCAAATTCATTCCAGTTGTTTCATGTATTTCGTCCATCCACTTTTTCCTTGGTCGTCCTTGTTTTCTCCTTCCCTCTCCATATGCTAACATCATTAGCTTTACATTACCTACACTAAAGTAACGTAAGGTAATGCGGCCGCGGAGGATCGCCTACTCCAGGCGGTCGTGTGGAATGAAGGGCACGTACTGCGTCACCTTTTCCCGCCTACAGTCCATCGCCGCTACAGCCTCCGCCCTCGTGCCCATGAATTCGAACTACCACGCAAAGATGAAAAGAATTTTATTTCAAGAATCCTTTATAAGCGAATTTCTCTGTGACACCATAAGCCAACTCTCTGTTTACTTAAATAATTTTAATTTTCATTCTAGTTTGTAACTGTGAGCTTGGGTGCGGTGTGTCATCCTTGAGTTTGAATTTATAATAAAACGAATATATATACTGGACTCAGAAACTACTCCACTAATTTTAGCCTATATGCAGCGCATTTAGCTATGTTTACTTGTGCCTCAAAAATCTTCATATAATAATAATAATAATAATAATAATAATAATAATAATAATAATAACATAATTTTACTTAACCAATGGACACTATACATTTTGTTGCATCTAACAGACTTGATTCCCTTGCCTTTCTGTAAACATTTGAAGGCCATCCATTTGTTCGTATACTACTTATAGTTTCCTTGCATAAAAGCCACAACGAGGTGCCTGCATACATATCAACCACTCTCTGCCGTTATGAGGCCTCACTTGCATGAAACATGCCACAGAAAATAAACAACTGTTTGGCATACGAACCGACTTCCGTGGCAGAGTTTTGTGACACTGAACAGGCCAAAGTCAGTGATGACGACTTTTCCGCTTTCGAGGAAAACGTTCTTGCTCTTCAAATCCTTGTGCACGATACCTTTGGCATGTAGATATCCCATGCCCTATAGTGTAGAAGCACAAAAGGTGACAGTGTAAAGGCAACATACATTCCTATGGATACAAGGTTATTAACCGTAAAATGTGGATGAATTCCAATTGAAAATGGCAATTGGATCCAAAATTAACTTCAGAATATGAATTGATTTCAATTGCAAAGGGCAAACGGATCCAAAATTAACTTTGGAATGTCTACAACACAACAATGTAATTTTTATACATCTACAAAGAAACTCCTCCAAGGCACACAGAAGGGGTCTGGGCTGTACATGTACATATGAATCTGAACTTTTCTATTCTTGTACGGTATCGTAATGTAAAATTATTTAAAATTACATGGCTGATGCTTATAAATAATAACAACATTAAGACAGAATAGTCAACAACAAAGAAATTCAGGATCTCACTGACCTGAGCAATCTGAGAGGCAATGATGACGATTCGATTCATTGGAAACTTTTCTTTCCTCACGTGAAGTTGCGTGAACAGAGTCTGGCCTTTACACAAACTGCCACACAAAACCATAATTTTCACCATTATTATTATTATTTATTATCAATGCTATTATCATCATTATTGTAATCATCATTATTTTTACACCCTGAGGTACAAAAGATCCCTCAGGGACTTGAATATGAATAAGAGTGGAGAAACATCTGGCACCTAATTATTATTATAATTATTATGACTTTTTTACCTGAGGTCCGAAACACCTACTTCCCAGAACTCTCTCTGACACGTTCTATATTAACCTTAAAACTGTTATTTTTAGCGGTGTTAGAGTCGGGAGAACCTCTGAGTAGTTTCCTTGAAGAGGTGCTATATAAATCCTTGAATGAATGTATGAATCAGGTGTCTTTAAACATACCTGGTTATGATAGCCAACCGAGGAGGAGTCATACATGCGCCCATGAAGAGCACGAGATTCTCATGACGCGTCTTACGCAACATGGCTACCTTCAGACAATAACACAACAAAGCTAATTGATTTTGGTACTCATAGTTAATCATCGTCATTAATACTTACATTTGTAAAACATGGTGAATATTTGATGCTAGAAAATATACTGGAATCCTTTATAATGCTATCCTTGGAAGCTGAATCCAACACAGCAATATAATTCAGAGCAGTGTTATACTTGAGTCAAGAGCTGATGCTAATTAAACTTGAGATCCAAATCCCAAAGCATAAACTAGCAAAATCGGTTACAAGGAGCTTCTTATAAGCTCAACAGAGGCGCTGTCAATCAATCAATCAATCAATCAATCAATCAATCAATCAATCAGTCAATCAATATAAACCTTCAAGATACCTACTCAGAGACACTGATGGTCCAGCCATGGCTGAAAAGCATGGTTTCTAGAGATAAATAAAAGGCCGAGGAATTTGTCCTTGGGAGCAAACACTTCAATAGAAGGCCGTTCCAAATGGTCAGACCTTCGATGGAGTAAGCCCGGTATTGCAAGATGGAAGTGTGTGCAAACAAGTTGCAATGGACCGCAGAACATAGAGATCGGTGCCCACTGCAGGGCGAAGCAGGACAGCTGAATAATGAAGAGCAATATAAGTGGTGTGTACCAAATACAATTACTATGACACATGTGAAATGCAGTGTAGCAGTTACACTTACTTCAAGCTTAAAGGCTTGCAGTTGCGCCTGGTTGTCCATGTCGGGATCCATATTCAGCACTTTAATAGCTACATCACCATGCCAGTTACCTCTGAAAAATATTCAATAATTATTACATAACAACTATAAGTGTAAAACATTACAGAATTATTGCTGAAAGTTTAAATTACAAAACTGCTTCTATTAAGTAAAGCGTCACAGATGCCCCGTTTATAAAGATAACCCCCATCAGATTGCTCTCGTAAGAATCATCAGATTACGAGATCATACTCAACACAACCTCTAAAGAACCTCAAAACTAATTCCTGTCCACAAGAAAAACACTTTGTCCAGCGTTGGATCGTCATCTCTTGGTTGTCTGCTTTTCAACCAAAAAATGATGCACAAAACCAATGACTAATTCGCCAAATCTAACTAAGATAAATGACATAGCAACGTGGCAGTCTATTCAGTATAAGGCTCAGGTCTACAATACAATTGCAGCTTCAAGTCTGCTAAGCGAAATCTAAGTAGACCCTGGAAAAGTTGATTGAACACGGGAAGGTCATTCCAGAAGGAAGGACCCACAAAACAAAAGGCACAATGTTGGGACACAGCAGTCCTTGCACGAGGGACAAGGAGATCAAGACGGTCTAGAGCAGGGGTCTCCAAAGTACGGCCCGCGGGCCAAAATCCATGTTGCTGTTTGTAAGGCACTGTGCCTGATATGCAATGACACCATTGCAGTGCTTAAAGAGTACAATATTCGGAGACATTATGAAGCCAAGCATACATCGCATTACTCACGAGTCACAATTCACTGGACAGCTGCGCACAAAGAAATTTGTTTTCTTCGGAGTTTTGGCCCATGGAGCTTCAGAAAGTCAGCAATGTGGCCCGCCGCTGGAAAACTTTGGAGACCCCTGGTCTAGAGAGTGAAGATGACGAAGAGAAACAGCAGAGGTGGGCTTGCACATCAGATCACAAAGGTACTTGGGAGCTCTTGCCCCACATTCTGTTATGAAACATGGGGCCCTTACTTTAACTTTAGTCTACATACCAAGGCCAGAGATTACCAATCGATGAACCTACTTGGAAACGATCCCGAATCTTCCGATGCCAATGACGTCTCCAACTATTAGTTCATCGTAAGGAATGTCCCATTCTTTGAGAGCAACAGATATCTAAACGTAACCAGAAATCACCAAGTTAACCGAGGACAGGAAGAGATTAAGCTAACACACACAGAAAGACATGGGTAAGGAGCATTAGCAACATATTGCATTACTAACATACTGCACTACCAACATACTGCATTACTAACATACTGCATTAATATAGCAACATACTGCACTACCAACATACTGAACTAGCAACATACTGCACTTGCACATACTGCATTAGCAAAATACTGCATTAACAATATACTGCATTAGCAACATATTACATTAGCAACATACTGCATTACCGACATACTGCATTAACAATATACTGCATTAACAATATACTGCAATAACAACATACTGCACAACCAACATACTGCATTTCCATAATACTGCATTAGCAACATAAATGCAGTGTGTTGATAATACAATTCCTATAATTTATGATTAAAATGCAGTAGTGAAATAGCTTACACTGTTGACTCTCGTCCAATTTGGAGCAATTGGTTCTTCTGAGCTCTCTTGTGAGTCGACTCGATCAAGCAGCACCGCTCGCTCTGATCCACTTCCAGTCTGAAACACATCACATAACAATGAATCAAACAAGCAAGAAGCAAATATGGGAACATTTAATCAAACGGGTGCGCAACACAACTTCGACTACAAACCAGACAAAATGGGAAACTTGGGAAAGATATAACAAGGCAATGGCCCATAAGGGGACGAGAAGTATGTATATATGAATCAAAGCTACTATAGCACTTTAAGAACCTCTGAAAAGTGCACGAGTCTCTCAAAAGCTATGGTGTAACAAGAGAAGCTAAGAAAGTAAAGACAAGCTTTAAGACAAAATATGAATGGGGCAGAACATTTAGCTATTCCTGGCAGCAATGAGCTTGAGGTTATTGAGTTAAGTTTATTGAGTTTGAATCGAAAACATTACCAATTATTAATTTACAATTACAATTTACACAGACTGAACTGCAGACAATAGCTTGGAAAAATAACAACAACCATACTTAAGTAAAGCGTACACGAGTAGCTCTAAACTTACATCGACCAGTGTCTTATCACTTTTGTCACTGTCGTTAGATGTGTTCGTATTTACTACATCCCTAAAATCAATTCACCAGAAAAATCAACTAAAACAATCAACCACAATAATCAATCAACCACAAAACAAATCAACCACCAATTATAATCAATCACCGCCAGTAACAATCAATCAACCCCTGTTACAATCAAGCAACCCCAGTTACAATCAACCACAAACAAATCAACCACCAATTACAGTCAATCAACTAGAGTTACAATCAATCAACCACAACAATCAACCAAAATCAATTCAAATTTATAATTGATCGTTTTTCTCTACAGGTTTCCCTAGGGGCGACTGCAAAATGAGCAATAGGACAGCTGCCATACAGTTAAATTCGACTCCTGTTAAACTAGTAATCATCTGTGACTACTATATCAAACAATCTTACTGTGTACTTGTCAGTTTGAATTAATAAATGAATATTATTATTTCTTCTTCTTATTATTATTATTTATATTATGGCTCTTAATGTTCCAAATATAGCTCCCAAAGACAGCATTATAAAACGGTTTTGGTGTATATAATTTAAACAGCATATAAGGCAACAAGGCCTAAATCTAAGGTTCATCTCTTCCAACTTTCATACCCACCATAGCCTCACTTCTAACACACTGATTTCAACCCAGCTTCCCATTATGAATTTTTACTATGGCTTCCATTGAAGTGGCCGCCAAATAGATGCCTTGCACATAATAATAGCGGCTCCATAGAAGTTGTGAGGTTTAATCAGAATAAACACAATTTATGCTTACACGGAGGAAACGGAGAAGGTGGGATTACTGCAAGTGCCACCAAGAGCCGAGTCATCTTTCGCCGACGTTGATGGATCTGCCAAATAGTTAACATTAAGCATGAACTTCGATATATTTGTCTATCTGGGAGTTCATGCATTAAGCAATATGACAAGACAGAAAATCTGCCAAGGAGCATCAAGCACTACAGTTAGCACATCCTTTTTAAGGTTCAGTCAACATCAGATGTGGGTCAATCAAACAACCAGTGGTTGTACATTCTCACATAAATTCTTAAGCTGGTGTAACATATTGGGAAGTGTATGGGACATTACAAAGAACAACTTGTCAGAGAGCATATGTATGTAGGTATTGTATTGTATTTGAACACTTGTTATAGCGCCCCTACCAGATTTACCATTCAGAGGCGCTCCCGACTACTGCGCGGACGCTGAATCGAGGTTTCACGCCGAAGCGCATGAGCAATTGCGAGTGAAGAACTTGCCCAGGGTCCCTACGCTGGGCGGCTTTGAGGTGGATTCGAACCCGCAACCCTCCAGCTGCAAGGCACCGAACATACCCCTATACCACCGCGCCCCAGTTGTATTGTGTTGTGTTGTATTGTATTGTAGTCCACGTTTATATTAATACATTATGTATGTATTAATGCATGTAAATAAATGTATGCATGCACATAATTATGCATGTACATATGCATGAAAATATGCATCGTTATGCATGCATGTATGAATGCCTGTTTGCAATTTTTTTGAGGTACCTAAAAGGCATCATAATAGTAAGTATAGTAAGTATCCACAATTCCACATACATACATCTATGAAACTATGCACCGGTATGTATCAATATATAAATACCTAGAAATCTGGTAAATATTTAGAAATCTGGTAAACACCTGGAAATCTGGCAAATACCTAGAAATCTGGCAAATACCTAGGAATCTGGTAAACACCAAGAAATCTGGCAAATACCTGGAAATCTGGCCAATACCTGGAAATCTGGCAAATACCTGGAAATCGGAACTGAGTGTCTGAGCCGTAGCTGGAGTACTCCAGAACGCGGGACTGATGCGCCGGCGACGAGGGGCTGGCGTAGTGAGCAGGACCACCAGCGACGGCAGGAGACGATGGCGTCGACGAGTTACACGACGAAGTGGCCGAACTTGAATCCGGAGCAGGGAAAGCTTGGATGCTGCCGGCGACATAACGGTCGTAACTGGCCAAACGACGACTTACATCTGGAGAGCCTAAGCAGCAGCAGAGACAGCACATGAAAGCACCCTGGCCTAGGTTAGCACATGGCAAAACATACGGCTTAGGTTAGGACACTGCAAAATATACATGTTTTTAAACGGTGCTACATAAATATGCATGTCTAGATAATCATAACTGTAAACTCCATATTTCGACAGCGCGACTATAGTTCAGCGCAATGCACTACCTTATTCGCGAGTGCTGAGAAACATGCATATGCATGAGGTACAAACATACCAACATACATACGTACACACCAACATACCCACATACATGCCAGGTTTTCTCCGTTGCGGGCCCGACCATTTGTAAAGGCCTTCCATTGGAGCAACATTTGCTACCAAGGATAAATTCCTCGGCCCATTACTCATCTCTAAAAAAAGTTCTTTTCACCCGCAGATGGATCACTCCCCGACTGAGTAGATATCTCATGTTTATATGGATTGACTGATACAAGCATATAACTACAAGTATACATACATTCATACATGCATGCTTACATGTGTATGTAAGTACATACAAACACATAAATATATGCATATATATATAATTATATATCTACAGAAATATTAAACACTTGAAATTATGCTGAAAAAATACAATAATGCCAGAAATATTAAACACTTGAAATTATGCTGAAATAAAATACAGCCCGTAAAAACAAAGTTTTTTACTATATCCATCTACTATCCTATAATGCGTCTTATGAAGCAGTTACCTCTACAAATATATAGTCCGCGTTCATTTTACAACATAGCGTCCGTTTAATGATGCAGCGCGCCCGTTTCTGTTGCGCCAATGGCAACGCTGGCCAATGGCAACGCTGCGTATCGGAAAAGGGGATTCCCGATTCGAAAAGTTGAGTCCCCGATTCTATAAGCTAGCCTTTTGGGGAGCTGAAATTTTGATAGAATGAAGTGTGTGCGAGGGCGAGTCTATATGCCAAGTTTCACGACGATTGAATGATTGTAAGTGATCGAACTAGTCGTCGCAAGATTTGACTTTTTAGCCTGTGGCTCAATCAAGCAAGCAAGCAAGCAAGATTCCCGCAAGTTAAACTAGATGGATAAAAAGACAATAATGCCAGAAATATTAAACATTTGAAATTATGCTGAAAAAAGACAATAATGCCAGAAATATTAAACATTTGAAAATATTCTGAAAAAAGACAATAATGCTAATTAATATAGAGACAGTTCTTACCATCGTCTTTATGCATAGATGCCATAATAATATCTAGCAATTCCTCTGGAAGGCCACAGGATGGAGCAACTTTTGTCGCACAGTCACGATGATATTTGATTCTACAATCACCAAGTCAAATCGAGGATTTTCTTTAAGTCACAACTCCAACCAATTAGGCACAAGTAACCAACAATCGTACAGATGTAAACAACTAAGCACCATATGTAGGCGTATATATATGCAAGTATTTAATTAAGTATTTAAACAAATGGTATAAAAATGTCATTCTAATTCATATGATACTAGCCTTTAACCTTTTAACAACGAGCGTGTGCTACAATGTAAGGGAAACCAATGCAGCTTGTCGTTAAAGGGTTAAAGTCTAGTATTATATGGATTAGAATGACATTTTTGCTGGCTCAATCGACACATACAAGTCGCACGGTATGCTTCGTTGAGGTCAGACTCAAACAGCCTCACTAGCGCCCCATAGTAGGTTTCTTGACGGGGGCACTATACAAGTCTCCAGAATGAATCAATGGGTAAAATTCTTTTAAAAAATCAGGACAGATACTGGCAGTTGCTTTCATTGTTCACAGCTAAGGAGATGCAACAGAGAATTTTCCTCAGATGAAACATTTTACTGAACTATGGTGCAGATGCTCTTACAGGAAGAGGCAAGTAATTTATTAAAGTACATACATATTATTATTAAAATTATTATTATAATAATTATTATTATTATTATTAAAAGACAAAGAGAAAAGTCTGAAGAAACATACTTGCAGTATTTACAGACTCGGCCACGGAAGATGTGTTTGCGGCAAAGATCACAAGTACTCATTACTAGTTTGTTTTGAAATCTGTTGACGGAGTTTCATTCCAGCAGACAGCCAATCATAAACAAACAAAAACAGCAAACTGATGATTAGCACAAGCAAACTATGGTAAAACAATAATGTACATAACATCTGTGTTACAATGCAATAATGTACATAACATTTGCTTTCGTATTATTTCTTATTATTGCAAATGGATTCATAAGCAGTTTGCATAACCTGATACCTTCGGGGAGTCAGGCTAAAACTGTCTCACTTTCCATTCAAAATTTGTGCAATTTTTTGCAAGATATTTTGAACTATTAATTGTCAGGAATTCGTTTCTGAAATTCAAATCCATGTCCTTAATAACAGAATTTGGCCTTAATTATAAAGCATGCAGAAGAATGCAGTCTGTAGAAAATAAGCCCAAGATATCTGTGTACGTAGGCCTATGTATCAAGAACTGCGGATTGAGCTCCTCAGCTTCCCCTGTTTCGGGAACGCCTGAAGTCCATTTTATTTGTTAGTCATAGCACTGACTTGGGTCGGGAGCGCCTCTGATTCGCTGAATGGTGCTTTATAAAATGTTCGATTACAATTTAAGTACTTCACAAATGCACTGACGATTTAGATGCATTTATCAAATGCAAAAGCTGAAAGCCTATATATTCACGATTCTGGTGAAAATAGCATTTTCTGTCCTTCCTAGTAAATGACCAGTGGACCTCTTCTTTGTCAAGGACAAAAATAAAAACATGTACTCGTAACAGTTGTACCAATGTGCTGCTGCTGTATGTTCATACTGCTCTACAAGTGAACAGTCTACAGTTGTTGTACCACTAGGTGGGGCTTACTTGTGGTTGATGGCATGCATCATGCTCCGAGGTCCAGCCGCTGGTAGAGGTGACACAGGAGGCACAGCGAGCTGGTTCACTGCAAACGTACAAAATAGCTGCATGTAATGTACGGTTAAGTAATCTAGACCAACCTGAATGCACATGGCACCAAATGATGGTCGCTTCAACTGAAGGTCAAAGTTAAAATCACATAACAACATAATGGCAAAATTATGCAGGGCTGACCTCTACTGGTCACTCTTCCGGCTTACAGTGCACTGTTTTCCTAACCGATGTCATATTTTTGCTCGTAACATCATTTAGTATCATATAGAGACCGTGCATTCTCTGTTGCTGGACCTAGGTGTTGGAACAATCTTCCACCTTCAATACGTTCAGAAACATCCTTGGAGTCATTTAAGTCCTGACTCACGACATCATTTCAAGTCAGCGTATCCTGACTAAGTTTTTGATTGCGTCAAATCGCCCTTGTAACGGCATGCGCCGTGTTACAGTGCTGTAGAAATTGACGCATTCATCATCATCATCATCATCATTATAGGCTAGCACAGAGAACGCCTCTGATTTGGTTTTCCCTTTGAGCACTTCTAAATAAATGTCCAATTACATTACATTACCTAACAGAAGGTTCTCTTGTGTCATGGCACAGACATACGCTGCGCAAAACAACCGTGGGTTCAGTTGCAATGATATGTACTATAAATGAGATCCAAATACCAGACCCTGGGATGAGACATCACTGGGTAAACGTACTTTTAAACGAGTGAACACTGTCGGAACCAGCGTCCGGTGACTTGAATTGAGGAGATCGGAAGGGTGAGCTCAGAAGCGGAGACGACTGACCGGAAACCTTGCCGGTGACGTCGTCCAGGGCTCCGGTGGAGCGCTTCCGTTGGATTATTGCTTCTGAACTCCCTAGTATCAGATTTCCTGGCTTCTTCTTTATGAACCTGGAAAAGAACAACACAGAAGTCACATAAGGTTAGTTAGTTTCCTGGACATTTAATATTGCATCCTTGAAGTGCCTCATATAACCCACTTTTGAGTATCTCATATTTAACATAGCATCTTTGAAGTACCTCATGCAGTACCTTTCAAGTACCTCATGCAGTACCTTTCAAGTACCTCATAACTAAATAAATAACTAAAAAAATAAATAACCAAACAAACAAATAACTAAACCAATAAGTAAACAAACAAATAAACAACCAATCACATTCGGCGGTCCCGGGAAACCCAGGCCATGTTCTCCATAGGTTTCTCCCTCCAAAAAAGGCCTATTCCCTTCGACCCCGGTCACATGACCGTGTTTTACCTTTAGCTAACCATCATATGAAAAAAACTTTTATAGTTAGAATGCTTTATTCATACTGACTATTGATTGTTTATTATATATGATGTATGTACACCGGAATGCGGATTGCAACTGGTTCAATAAAGAATATACTTACTTACTTACTTACTTATAAACAAAGAAACAAACAAATAAATAAACAATTAAACAAATACCAATAGTCTGAAGACCAACCTGGATAGGTCCACATCTTGGCTGACTTTCATCGACAACTGAGACTCATGCGACTTGCTTTTGGTTAGCGGCTGAAAAGAATCGGGACATAGTTTGTTCTTCTTCTGCGGCGGCGGGGTCGTTGGGAACTTCCCTTTTGATGACGGCTTCACCAAAGGCGGGGTCGGCGGTGGGGTGTAGCGCCTTCTCTGTTCCACCGGAGACATGTAGGTGAAAGGGGAAGCTGGGGTGCTTTCAGTGGGGTACGGAGGAGAGGGAGGCGAATGGGGGGAATGCACATTAAGGCAAGTGTCTCCTGGTAATGATGAAGTTGACGGTCGCTGGTGATGACCAAATTTCGGGGAGCTCCCACCGAACGGACTGTTGCTGGCAGACTTGTACGTCGACCAGTGAAGTTCTGCATCGGCCGTTTTGACTCCATACAGCTGATGATCTGAAGAAGAAACAAGGGTGATGTAGACGACCTTGCTTCATCATCTCTTACGTACTGACTGAGGTTAATTGTAATGGCATGGCCATGTTACGGCGCCATATAAATTATCGTAATTATTATTATTATTAATTGTGCCTCCTGAGTTTTATGTAGAGATGTCTTATTTCTCCTCTACTCAATGAGCTTACCTACACCTTAATCATATCTCATCTGTCCAGCCATTGTTTAAAATCAACTTGTACCAATGATTTGATCCCATGATTTGAACCCATCTTACCCATCCACTGTCAGGGCTTACCAAGCAATCATGCCTCCAGTCTGTGTTTACCCATGCTGAACCTGGATACTAATTCACATTAGCAGTGTCTTACCACTGTGGTGTGTGTGCTTAACCAAGTATGTCTTACCTGTCCAGTCTGAGCATAATCATAACTCGTCTGTCCACTCATTGAGTTTAAAAGCACCTCACCTCTCCATTGTCTTGGGTAAATGATGACTACTCACCTCTCCATTGTTTGAGCTTCTGCAGTGCTTTGGTCAGCCTGTCAATGTCCTCAGCCGAGGCACCGCACTTGTGCATACGGTTGACCAATTCAGAGCTGGGCATGTCCAGCATATTCTGTACTGTTAGCATCTCACAAAGCCGCTGCAAACAACATAAAAAAATTTTTTACAACGCTTAAATACTGCTCTGTTAAGTGGCCATGTTAGGGAACCACGTCAATAACTGTGTCGTATTAAACAAGGCTGCTCATAGCGATTTTCTATTCTAAAGGTTTCCTGAGAAGAAGGAGAACAAGATCAAGAACATGAAGAACAAGAAGAGCATTCCCTTAAGCTAGCCTGAGAGGCAGTTACGGCTACAAAAATTAATCAAGCATGCCATGCAATTTCACTTCAGGATTAGCTCAAGTTCCTTGGGACGGCAATAAGCTGCATCGTAGCAGAGCAATCAAAAGTGACAGTTTTTCTCTCACTCCCGTCTTCTGGAAGTTCTAACTGTATTCTTACAGACCATCTCCAATTACAGACTAAAATGCTATCCCGAGTCTCACACAGTTTGACTATCACTAAACACCTCCTTAAAATGGGAACTGGATTCTCGCACAGTCTGACATATCACTACAGACTTCTCAAAACTGCAAACCGCATTCTCACGCCAGTTGGATCTCATTAAAGACTTCTCTAAAGCACTGACTGAATTTGTCTCTTACTGCAACCCCTCTGAAACATTCATAAAATTATCACAGTGTTTTTTTCCTTAACCCATTAACGACCAGAGTGTACTAAAAGTGACTGGGAAACGATGCAATTCGTCGTTAAAGTGTTAACGACATCTTACCTTAGACACAGTGTCACTGATGCCAACAATATGCAGCCATTGATCCGTTCTTGGATACTCCTGTAGCTTGGCCGGCATTGGATCCACCTTCAGCCGGTCCTTGACTATCAGAATTTTGCTAAACAACCGAATCAACTTGCTCTGGAAGAAAAAACAGGAAAGCAATTAAATGCAACGTAATGTAAACAGGCATTCATAAAGCCCCTCAACATCTTTTCAACTTCGAATTCTGCATGCAAAACAACAACACCGATATTGACGGCAGCAGCGAGTGGTGACTAATGATGATTGAGGACATGACGGTGGTGGTGGTGTGGTGATGACAACGATGATGACGATATACAATGATGACGATGATGATGACAATGATGATGATGACAATGACAATGATTATGATGACAATGATGATGACAATGACGATAATGACGATGATAATGAGGACAAATATGATGATTATGAAAATGACAATGATGATGACAATGATGATGATGATGATGACAATGACAATGAATTGATGACAATATCTATCTATCTATCTATGAAATTTTTATAGCGCCCCTTCAAGATAACTACTCAGAGGTGCTCTCTACCCAGGCCCGGTCAAAAAGAAAAGTCTTAAGTAGTTTAGCTGTCTAGTGGCAGAGCAAACATGCGGAAACACAAAGTCACCTCTAGAGGCCAAGCGCTGTCGGCGACCAGAGCTTGCTGAAGTAAGAGTAAAGAGCTCCCGGAGATAGACAGGTGCTCAGCCCAGAAAACAGTGCCAGACGATAGAAGATACTCTGTAATGGATGCAGTAATGATAGACTGAAGACGATGAAAACAATGACAAAGTCGAACCTGGTGATGGCAATGACGCTGATGGCGCTTGAGATGATGACAAACACCACATGACAGTGAAACTACAGTGTACGATGTGAAAACACGCTATGTTTCTGTGCCACGTAAAAACCACCGGCACTCGACCATATCAAAGTCCGTCAAGGGCTCGACTTAAAGAACAGACCGTTCTCAAGTACATCCAGACTCTCGGTTTGTGTATACATTCTCATCATGTAGCAAGTATCATGTTACCACATCATCAGATCACGGGGACCTTAAATGGTGAAAACAGGGACCTTAAATGGTGAAAACAGGGACCTTAAATGGTGAAAACAGGGACCTTAAATGGTGAAAACAGGGACCTTAAATGGTGAAAACAGGGACCTTAAATGGTGAAAACAGGGACCTTAAATGGTGAAAACAGGGACCTTAAATGGTGAAAACAGGGACCTTAAATGGTGAAAACAGGGACCTTAAATGGTGAAAACAGGGACCTTAAATGGTGAAAACAGGGACCTTAAATGGTGAAAACAGGGACCTTAAATGGTGAAAAAAGGGACCTTAAATGGTGAAAACCGGGACCTTAAATGGTGAAAACAGGGACCTTAAATGGTGAAAAAAGGGACCTTAAATGGTGAAAACCGGGACCTTAAATGGTGAAAACAGGGACCTTAAATGGTACACACAAGGCATAGCACCTATTCAAATGGACTGCAGTGGTGAAGGGTCTTGCCCAATAATTCATTCGTTGAAAAACAAGCACTCAAATCAACCATTCACTTGATACACTGTACAAATATGTTCTGCAGTTTAAACACTCTTGATTTCTAAATACAAAACAACATTTTTCACTAGTACAGGCAGTGTAAATGTGAGGCCACTGAGTCAAAGTTCCAAGTATTACAAAGCAAAGAAAAGGTAAAAGCATGTTTCCCCTATTGCATGTGTAACATAGAAGAGGTGCTCATCTCCTTCTCTTCCACCTTGAGACAGCAGTAGACAAGTCCAAAGGTCCTAGACAGGGGCCAGTGCATTTCATGACTAGCTGTTTGGTTCCCAGCTTATGCCGGTACCAAATTACACTGTTTGGTAACAGAGGCAGGACAGGTGTGCATAAAGTCATTCATGGCATGCAATCAGCATGCGTAAACTCAAAATCCTCTTATTACACACCTAGTTGTAAACCACCGCCTATGTATTTAATGCTCCTAAATTCTCAGACACAAGCCTTCACTTGCTTATGAAAATTGAAAACTAGACATTTATGTGCAGAAGTAATGTCTGATGATAGTAAATACCTATGACAACAAATAACTATGATAGCAAATAACTATAACTATGATAAGAATGCTCACAGTCAATGTGGTTTGGCTGGCATAAGAGCATACAACCTGTGGCTAGACAGTCAAAGGACTGGACTGTCTTGTATGGCTTAGTAATGAAAGTCATACAAGTATTTGGCAATGGTCTCTTGTGTCTGTGTTTTGCTGCCAAATAACAAAACTTTGGTCTTCATGACCTCATTACTGTCACTTGCGACCAGAAACTGTCTTTGAACTGTTTACCGCAAGAGTCGTTGGGTGACACAACATAAACAAGGACACAATGTAATCATGGTTGATCTACTCCTATCTAACCTAATCTAACGACTTCACAGCAGCACTGTTATCATAATGCACAATCAATGGTCATTCATTCATTCCAAGAATTTATATAGCGCCTCTTCAAGAGACCTACTCAGAGGCGCTCCCAGCCCAATTCAAGTAGCACGTAGTCAGCAATCATAATTACGTGGGAGAAGGCTGGTCGAAATGCAGGTAAGTCACAAAAACAAAAGACTACAAGCTGCTGTGGGTAAGCAAAGTGAAGCAGATGATAGTGACCACAGCACTCGTGAATAAGCTGGTGCTTTACGCTCAGCTTTAGAGCAGTGCTTTAGAATTTGGAGATTACGATTACATGATGTATTGGACCCAAAATTATAAAAAATTCAATATATATTTTAGTTTTGACGTGAACGCAACTCAAACCAGATTGCTTTGTCAAGGAATGACAAAATATTGCTCGTTACAATCTTCTTTCAGCAATGGATTCACAGTAGTATGAACTGAAGGGCATTTCAGCTGAATCATTAACCCAACAACACAGATTCTACCAAACAGTCCTTATGGATTAAACAGCTTAATGTGGCACATCAAAATTCAAAACCAACCCACTCAAAGTGCAAACCAATACACTACTGAGTCACTTTTATAAATAGTTAACGTGGGCATTCTCAGACATTATCTGTTTTTGTAAGTTAAGAACAACATAGCAATGTCACAAGAAAATTTAAACCTTCTAAGTTTGGGTGCGGCCCGAATCCCCGAAACGAATTTCGGCCGGATCCAAAAAATTTATTTTCGAAGTCCGACCCGAATGAATATAATTCATAAATAAACATGTGAATAAGCAGTATATCAATATACATCAAGGACACGCTAGGTCTACGTCATGTTTACAATTTAACTCTGAATAGCTTTCTTGAGTTCGGACACTTTCTAGAAAACTGTTTTTGGGAAATCTGTGTCATTTCAGCGTTTTCGGGGATTCGGGTTGAACCAGCCAGTTTTAAAGAAGTAAGTAAACCGAAAGTATGACAGTTTACTGCACAATTTCAGTTTACAGTGCTGAAGCAAGACATTAGACATAAAGTCAAGTAAGTAGAATCAAAGACCAAGCCAAATCAGCCAGGAATCAAGCAAAGGATTAAAACTTGGCTGAAAGAGAACTGTTCAGATTCCACTGACATCGCATTTAAGAAATTGCTGAGTAAGTGATCGCCCAACTTCCGTCCAGTCCTTACCTCTGACTCGCAAATCTCGTTTTGTATGAGTTCCTCGGAGGTCCGACACAACAGTCGTAGACCGTACAACTGTTTGGCAGCGATATCGATCATGCTCTGGGTCATGCTGCACGTCATGATGGCCTCATCGACCGCATCGATCACCGCTGGCGCCGACGACGACGACATACTTACTTACTATCCGCTCCCCGACGGATGCTCGTTCTCGCTGGAAAGAAAGGATACGCGTCAGACGTCCGATTCGGTTCTAAGATGCGTTAGAAAGACCGCTGGGCTAATCATACGTAGGCCGTTCTACGGAGGATTTTCTAAATGAAACGATGAAACAACCATCTGAGCTTTTATCTTCGGCGAATTCTGTTTAATGAGACGATGGCCGCCATCTTCATCAAACGACGACGCTCTGGCGACACCTACCGGCGGCGGTCACATTATTCGCCGTCGACGTTCTCGTGCTGCTGCTGATCAGCAAATTAATAATAATAATAATAATAATAATAAATAATAATAAATAATATATTCTTTATTAATTCAAACTGACAGTTACAATTCAGTATGAACGGATGATCACAAGTTATTAGGCTATACGTCTGTGCGTGCTGCACGCGGCTAGGCCTATATGGTTTTCTCTAAACACTTAAAAGACGTACTTTTTCTGCTGTTTGATGGCCACTTGTTGAGCGCTTATGAGAGACTCTTAAGTGGCGCTTTATATATGTCTTGTTACATTACATTACAGGAGTCGAATTTAACTGTAAGCCTATACGACAGCCATGCAAGGCGCCCATCACGTCCCACATCTCATTTCACCAACGCGTCATCTCGCGAATGATAGGCTGAGTGGACCTTTGGGAGGATGCAGGAAGCGATCCCGCTTCCTACTGCTCTTCACACCAGTGATGTTACCACTACACTATGGACCTCCCCCTCAATGCTTATCAGGGCCAGTCCCAAGCCTGAATAATGGAGGAGGGCGACGCTAATGATCTTTGTTATCACAAAGTGTCGTTAAACTGAAACCAAAGATGTTATGACTCTAAAATCTTTGCTGAAACTACTATATAGGCCTACTAGTGATCAGCAATTTACAATAGACTACATTGCAGTGCAAACATTATTATAATACTTAAAACTAAAAACAAAATTACCTTATAACATCCTGACGAAAAAGAAGCATGACACTATTAATAGAATTCCGAACAGTAGTTGTTGGTAGAGATACAAAGTTTAACGGGTCGGTTTAATCAATGGCAAATCTTCACTTAGCCTACTTATATAATTATTATGCCATTTGCGTGCATAATAGTACGACGCGTGAATAATACACACATCATACATGTAGGCTAGCTGTTACTTATAAAGCCATTAATAAAGAGCTTAGCTATTAATAGAGATCATTTCTTAGTAATCTCTATTAATAGCTATAGCGACCACTGCTTAGCAATCTCTGTTAATAGCCATTAAAAGAGATCAGTAATTATAGCCTAATTTATAGCCTATTAGGCTATTACACATCGGCCTAATAAGTGATGTTTTTTCTCACGAGACCCAGAACGAAATTTATTGGTAGGTAAGTAAGCTGGAAAGGTGAGGCTTGCACGTGATTGTATGCTATTTGTGTGTAACTGATGGATGAGTTTCTGCAAGGCCAAGGAGACCATTATAACAGGCTAACTGGGTATTCGTTAGTTCCCTCCGCCGCGTCCGAGCCATGACTGACTTTACAACTGGTTCCGCTATCCCTAGGCCTACCTCCAATGTTCCCTCCAAGCTTATTTGAATAACTCATTTCAATAACTCATTTCAATAACACTTTTCAATAACTCATTTCAATAACTTTTCAATAACACTTTTTAATAACTCTTTTCAATAACTTTTTCAATAGCCTAACTCTTTTCAATAACTCTTTTTAATAACCCTTTTCAATAACTCTTTTCAATAACTCTTTCGATAACTCTTTTCAATAAATCGTCAATGATTGTAACCTGGTGCGGTTTGACATATAGGCCTACCCCGCAGCCGATCGAGTCGATCGATCGAGTCGATCATAAACTCGGCCAAGTCGAGTCGATCGAAAAATCGTCGACTCGATCGACTCGCCGATCGAGTCGATCGTAAACCCGGCCAAGTCGAGTCGATCGTTGTTTCCTCGACTCGACTCTGAAATATTTTACTTACTATTTCTTCACAAAATGACAGACTTTATGATATAATGACGTGACGTGATTATGTGTAAACACACAACTACCGTATGAACCTAATATGAAGTTCACTGCAAATAATGAACCTCTTGACGCTTTCTTATTAGTGGAAGTTATAGAGATACTTTCTTTCACAGTTTAACTATAATAGATAGATATTACACGTCCTCTACTGCCGTCTTATTTGTTGAGCTGGTACTAATTTATGTACCGTACCGTAGGAGATTCCATTGTAGCCTAGCTGCCTAGCTGATCAAGTCGACAGATTTAGCGAGGCTTAATCCTTACAAGTCAACCACAGGCAGACACGATGTCATTATAATACCTGAACTGTTACTTACCAGTTCAATTACATGCAGTTGATGCTTTGTACATTAGACACCAGAGCTATAGAAGTTATAACTGCAATTACAGTTGTTAATAGAACTGTTATAACCATTGACAGTTTGAGGAAGAGCGTGCAATTGAAATACATGAGTACCCGTAATTTAGATACTGGATTATAAGAATGCAACAGTCGTCAGCAATTTTGACCAAGAGACTACAGTCCAAATCGACGAAGTCGATCGAGTCGATCGTCGTCCGAGACAAGTCGATCAAGTCGTCGAAAGGTCGGCGAGTCGACGAAGTCGATCGAGTCGATCGTCGGCCGAGCCAAGTCGATCGTATACACTCGACTCGATCGACTGCGGGGTATAGTTTGACATCGGGAAAAATAAACGAATATATATAAACTCATTTCAATGACTCTTTTCAATAACTCTTTTAATAAGTCTTCAAAACTCATTTCAATAACTCTTTTCAATAACCCATTTCAATAACTCATTTCAATAACCCATTTCAATAACTCTTTTCAATAACTCATTTCAATAACTCTTTTCAATAACCTTTTCATTTCAATAACCCTTTCAATAACTTTCAATAACTCTTTTCAATAACCCATTTCAATAATCACTCATTTCAATAACTTTCATTGCTCACTTTTCAATAACTCATTTCAATAACTCATTTCAATAACTCTTTTCAATAGCCCATTTCAATAACTCTTTTCAATAACTCATTTCAATAACCCATTTCAATAACCCATTTCAATAACCCATTTCAATAACCCATTTCAATAACTCTTTTCAATAACTCTTTTCAATAACTCTTTTCAATAACTCTTTTCAATAACTCTTTTAATAACTCTTTTCACTCTTTTCAATAACTCTTTTCAATAATTTCTTTTCAATAACTCTTCAATAACCCATTTCAATAACCCATTTCAATAACCCATTTCAATAACCCATTTCAATAACTAATTTCAATAACTCTTTTCAATAACACATTTCAATGCCCAGTGCTTAAAGTGTAAAAAAGGAAGTGCCTGGACGCCCCTTACCTTTCCCTCCCCTCCTCCCACCAATACCATT
The DNA here is from genome assembly GCA_020284085.1 of Aporrectodea caliginosa. Classification (NCBI taxonomy): domain Eukaryota; kingdom Metazoa; phylum Annelida; class Clitellata; order Crassiclitellata; family Lumbricidae; genus Aporrectodea; species Aporrectodea caliginosa. Next base: position 100,824 of record JACEVL010000097.1, read on the forward strand.
TTCCCACGAAGCCGTAAGTGCTGAATTCCCATGCCTGTAGGCCTAACGACTGAGGGAGCGTCGTCCGCAGAAGCCAACGCATTTTGTAGCAACTGTTATCAAATGGAACACGTGCAACTGCGGATTTATTTTATTATAATTTTGCAATTGAAAATCATAACATTTCAACGTTAGGGCCTACATTTAACCTTTGAGTACATACGTTTGAACTTAATATGGACATGGGGGCTATCATTAAGACACCAGTGCTCATTATGGGCACCACAGGGCTCTTTGTATTTTCAGTATTTAGGAAGTAAATTTTAAGTTTTTGGTAATTGTCAAAGGTTATCTCTAGAGTTAATTTGGTGTTGTGAGAGTTGTTATAGCTTTAGCTATAGTTAGAATATTAGTTCTATGTTTAACATAAGAATAGATAAGAATTAAGTTTGTGTAATATGAAAAGGTCATTGAATAGAAAATTTGTAGCAAATTCTACTTATTGGGGGTCTGTTGTAACGATTCCCTTCGTATTAATACAAACTTTCCCATCTATTCATATGTATAGGCTTTTATAGGTACAGGAGAAGATTGTATCATTAATGATTAATTATAGCATTCAATGTGTTAAACTTTAATTAATTGACCAGCGTGGGTTTACTGGCGCAGTTCAGGGGTTTATTGTAATTAGTGGTCTTTATCATCTGAACGTCATGGATACATTGCTACGATTAAACCATGCCATTGGACAAATTCAAACGATGTCACGGTTGACTAACAGAAATTGACCGCGCATGCGTATTAGAAGAATGGTGTAGTGTGAAAAGAACCGTTAAGTGATCTTCTTCGTCCGAGACTGGAGGAGAATGTTCGTTGTGTTACTGTTCTAATTGCGATATTGAAGCAATAGAGCGTTAGAAAGTTCTTTTTATCGTAAGTCGATAAGTTTACGATAAGAACTAGGCCTACTCAATGAGTATACGAACGGTGCTACACTGCTACGGAATCACAGGCGCCGTTTCAAACGGACCAATCACAAACGACGTCTCATGCCGACCAATCACAGGCGCCGTCTCATACCACCAATCAGAGGCGACTCTCATACGGACCAATCACAGGCGCCGTCTCATACCACCAATCAGAGGCGACTCTCATACGGACCAATCAAAGGCGACTCTCATACCGACCAATCACAGGCGCCGTCTCATACCGACCAATCACAGGCGCCCTCTCATACCGACCAATCTCAGGCGCTGTTTCGAACGGACCAATCACAAGCGACGTCTCATCCCGACCAATCACAGGCGCCGTCTCATACCGCCAATCAGAGGCGACTCTCATACGGACCAATCAGAGGCAACTCTCATACGGACCAATCACAGACGCCGTCTCATACCGACCAATCACAGGCGCCGTTTCAAACGGACCAATCACAAGCGACGTCTCATACCGACCAATCACAGGCGCCGTCTCATACCACCAATCAGAGGCGACTCTCATACGGACCAATCAGAGGCGACTCTCATACGGACCAATCACAGACGCCGTCTCATACCGACCAATCACAGGCGCCCTTTCATACCGACCAATCACAGGCGTCGTTTCAAACGGACCAATCACAAGCGACGTCTCATACCGACCAATCACAGGCGCCGTCTCATACCACCAATCAGAGGCGACTCTTATACGGACCAATCAGAGGCGACTCTCATACGGACCAATCACAGACGCCGTCTCATACCGACCAATCACAGGCGCCGTTTCAAACGGACCAATCACAAACGACGTCTCCCGACCGACCAATCACAGGCGCCGTCTCATACCACCAATCAGAGGCGACTCTCATACGGACCAATCAGAGGCGACTCTCATACGGACCAATCACAGACGCCGTCTCATACCGACCAATCACAGGCGCCGTCTCATACCACCAATCAGAGGCGACTCTCATACGGACCAATCACAGGCGCCGTCTCATACCACCAATCAGAGGCGACTCTCATACGGACCAATCAGAGGCGACTCTCATACCGACCAATCACAAGCGCCGTCTCATACCGACCAATCACAGGCGCCGTTTCATACCGACCAATCACAGGCGCCGTTTCAAACGGACCAATCACAAGCGACGTTTCAAACGGACCAATCATACCACCAATCAGAGGCGACTCTCATACGGACCAATCAGAGGCGACTCTCATACCGACCAATCACAGGCGCCGTCTCATACCGACCAATCACAGGCGCCCTTTCATACCGACCAATCACAGGCGCCGTTTCAAACGGACCAATCACAAGCGACGTCTCATACCGACCAATCACAGGCGCCGTCTCATACCGCCAATCACAGGCGCCCTCTCATACCGACCAATCACAAGCGACGTCTCATACCAACCAATCAGAGGCGACTCTCATACCGACCAATCACAGGCGTCGTCTCATACCGACCAATCATAGGCGCCGTTTCACAGGCGTCGTATCATAGCGACCAATCATAGGCGCCGTCTCATACTGACCAATCACAGGCGTTGTCTCACAGGCGCCGTCTCATACCGACCAATGGAGGCGTCTCACACCGACCAATCAGAGGCGCCGTCTCATACCGACCAATCAGAGGCGACTCTCATACGGACCAATCAAAGGCGACGTCTCATTCCGACCAATCACAGGCTATCATACCGAACAATCCAGTTGTCAGCATAATTATATGATTCGTAAAAGTGACAGAAGTGACCATAAAAGTCTTTAATTTCGACCTTAGAAATCGCTGGAAATATTTATTTTGTGAATGGGAAGTCGAGAGAAATTCTCCGAATTGATCCAAATCGCCATCGGGACCGTATGAAATGGTCAACTGAAAAGGACTGGGGTCGTCTCTCTCTCAGCGGAATCAACAATGGTTGCAACATGTTATTTAAAGAGTGCATTAAAAGAGTAGGCCTATTCGCTACAAGGAACTCTACTTCGCAAAGTAAAACTGTGCTCAACTATGGTTCGTACAAAACTCGAAAACGGTCATTTCGTTGTCAGTCATGGTACTTACAAAAATGCCCGTAACCGAGTGTGGATGGTAAACGATATTGGTGGTATAATAAAATCGTTTGGTGAGAAGAGAGGTTCCAGCATCCAGCAGTTAGACGTCCCAGCATGTTTGGCTGTTGATGAAAGTGGAAACATCTTAGTACTTGACAGGAACAACAGTCGTGTTTTGCTGCTCAGTCCTGCACTGGAATTCAAAATGGTACTCCTTACAAAGGCAGATGGATTGCGAAGGCCGGTGACTATGCATCTGGACGAGAAAAACGGCCAACTTTACATTGCAGACAACAACTGGGAAATATTGAAAAGCAACGATAACAAAGTACTTGTGTTTAATGTCAAATAAACATCTTCAAGTTGGTTATTTGCACTGCTTCAATGCGTTAAATAAGTGAACTGAAGCTCTTGTGTGACAGTGACATAGTGGAACGTACAAGAGGCACTAATTTCCATCTCTGCTGGTTACTTTGTCTTCACACACAACAGAATGCATGAAGAAAATATGCAGTGATCTAAGTGTCCTAGATTGGAATAGGTTCTCTTTCTATCGGATATGATACGACTTCCCAGAAGGTGTAATAATATCATTTAATTAATCATTACTTTTATTCTATAACTGTAGTAGAGGCTGTTCTGGGTAGCCAGATTGTTTAGACAGTATGTTAGGGTGATTTTACTGGTCGAATCCACCACATTGCCATTCTACTTATTAGTTCATTTTTGTGTATTATTTTAAAGGTTCAATGCTAGCAAGTACAGGCTGTTAATTGTACAGCATCTGCTCACTTTGTTTCAGTAGCAGAGGTGAACAATGAGATTCTTTTCTGGTGTTCTTCAGCATTTTCTTTAAACGCACTGTTGGGTTTTGAGTATCCCTATTATGTAATAAGATTAAAAATCTTGTTGAAGCAAACATCCATATTGATTTCTTTTTGGTAAAATCAATGCAGAAATGTTCCCTGCTATCGAAGATGTCACAACAAGTTCAGAGTTTTATTTTAAAAGAAACAGATTTCGTCTTTTCCTTTCTCCTTTTGGCTCTTTCAGAAGTGTCTATAGCTAATATTTGCAGTCAGAATCCATTTAAAAAATAAAAAAAAATCGGTTTTTATAAATTGGCTAAGCATTTTGTCCAGTGGTATAGCCGATCGATGCTGCTACCTTAATTGTTAGCTGATATTCTCAGTAGGCCAAGGCTTTGCAATCCTGTGGCAGACATAGTTTCCTCAGGTGACTTCTTTTGAAACGAAAAACCTTGAAAATTCTCCTTCTGCAGAACAAGCTGTATCTGGTTATATGTCCACATATCACATTTGTGCTCTGGATTTTTCCGAAGTGGACATATTACATTTGTGTCTTGTATTATTTCACATGAAAACGCCTTTACCAGGACATATAACAATTGTGCTCTGAAGCCTTATGCCATTGCCTACTAGAATAGCTATAGGCCTAAACATTGATTTTGGAAAAAGTTGGACATATCACGTCTGTCCTCTATACAGTCGACATACATCCTTAAGTAAGGAATGAGTTGGAGAAATTATTTACACTTGCACGGTAGAACAAATTAAGAAATCAAAATGACAATACGAAATTTGATTGGAATCTTAAAAATTCAATGCTGCTGATAATAACGCAGAGGAATTACACCGTTGCATGGACGCTGCATGGACGGCGTCCAGGCTGTGCTCTCAAAATAAGTGCCTGGACGCCGTCCATGACCGTCCATTCACACTTTAAGCCCTGTCAATACCCCATTTCAATAACCCATTTCGATAACCCATTTCAATAACCCATTTCAATAACTGTTTTCAAAAACTCTTTTAAATAACTCTTTTCAATAACTCTTTTTCAATCACTCTTTTCAATAACTCTTTTCAATAACTCTTTTCAATCACTCTTTTCAATAACTCTTTTCAATAACTCTTTTCAATAACTCTTTTCAATAACTCTTTTCAATAACTCTTTTGCAATAACTCTTTCCAATAACTCTTTTCAATAACTCTTTTCAATAACTCTTTTCAGTAACTCTTTTCAATAACTCTTTTCAACAACTCTTTTCAATAACTTTTTTCCATAATTCTTCAGTAACCCATTTCAATAACCCATTTCATTAACCCATTTCAATAACTCTTTTCCATAACACATTTCAATAACCCATTTCAATAACTCTTTTCAATAACCCATTTCAATAACCCATTACTCTTTTCAATAACTCCTTTCAATAACTCTTTTCAATAACTCTTTCAATAACTCTTTTCAATAACTCTTTTCAATAACTCCTTTCAATAACTCTTTTCAATAACTCCTTTCAATAACTCTTTTCGGTTTTGAAACGGATAGGCGCGGCTTTTCGCTTTGAATCCGCGACTTTTTTCTTTTCTTTTTGAAGCAGCGGTTTTTCCCTTTGAAGCCGTGGCTTTTCCATTTGAGTTCGCGGCTTTTCCCTTTGAAGCAGCGGTTTTCTCTTTGAAGCCGCGTCTTTTCCCTTTTGAAGCCGCGGCTTTCCCTTTGAAGTGGGTTATTGAAATGGGTTATTGAAGTGGGTTATTGAAATGGATTATTGAAGTGGGTTATTGAAATTGGTTATTGAAAAGAGTTATTGTGAACAAATGTTTTGCATATATAATGAGCACAGGTGTTCTTTAGGTTGATATATATATAATGTGTATCGATTGTTAAGCGTTTTAGTCTTAGGCCTTAGTTGCGCTGTCGGCTCGTGGGCGCTTGGCCTAAAGTAGCCTAAACTTTGGCTGACGATAGATTCTCTACACGTGCAGTTAGCGCGCCAAACTTAGAAACTGCTGATGACAGTGAATTTGAACAATACAGTGTAGTAGTTGGTTTAATGCAGTAGAGAGCTGTATGTTAGAAGTTACCGTTGAGTGGTAATTGATAAGAACTTTGATATTAAGTGTACGTTTGAAATAACTGTGTTAAAAGAAAGGAGAAACATTCAAAGAACTGTGTCAATTTAATTCTTAAACAGTTAGAAGTCGTTGAGCAATTTATATGTAGAGATAAGGAAAGTTCTTGAGGTAGGTCACAACTAAGAAAGAAAAGAGTTGGTGACATATTTGGTGGCAGCAGCGGTGGAATTCGAAACAACGTCTGGGATTCGAAACAACGTCTGGGATTCGAAACAACGTCTGGGATTCGAAACAACGTCTGGGATTCGAAACAACGTCTGGGATTCGAAACAACGTCGACTGGTGAATACGCATTCAAATCATTGGTAAATTGACGACAACGAAAGCCTCAACGACAAAGGTATAAAAGTTGGTTGTTATCAAACAAAGAACAATCCCCAATACTTCAAACACAAAAGAAAACTCGTGTTTTCCAGAAAGGACAGCACTGAAGTAAAGAAGTAAGATGGAGAAATTAAGTGTCAAAAAACAAGCAGAACTGAAGAAGATGTCTTCTGAAAGATTAAAACAGCGCTTGTTGAAGGCTGGTTTTGAAGAAGAGAAACTGAAAGATATGTCACGTGAGGACATGTTAGAAGCGCTAGCTGAAGTCTGGCTTAAGGAAGAAGCAGAAGAAGAAGGTGCTGTCGGCGGTGTTGTGGAAAAGGTTATTGAAAAACCGCCTGGACTTATGTCTATGGAGATGATGATGCAGTGGATGATGATGAAAGAAGAAAGAGAGGAGAAACGAAGACAAGAAGAGAAAGAAAGAGAGGAGATACGAAGACAAGAAGAGAAAGAGAAAGAGGAGAAACGGAGACAAGAAGAGAAAGAAATGCGACAGGAAGAATTACGTCTTCAGAGAGAAAAGGAAGAGAAGGCAGAACGTCTTCAGAGAGAAAAGGAAGAGAAGGCAGAACGTCTTCAGAGAGAAAAAGAAGAGAAAGCAGAAAATGCACGACAGGAAGAATTACGTCTTCAAAGAGAGAAAGAAGAATTGCAAAGGCAGCAATTTGAAATTCAATTAGAGCAATTGAGAAAAGATAGAGAAGATGCTGAAAGGAGAAGATTAGAGCAGATGATTGAATTTGAAAAGGCGCGGAAAAGTGACGAAGAGATACGTCAGCAACAGATTGAAGAGAAGAGACTACGTGAAGAAGAAAAGGAAAAAGTGCGAATTTCAGAGTTGGAGCGAGCAGAAGAGGTTAGACAAGAAGAACTGAAATTACAGAAAGAAAGCATGGAGAAGGCGGAAGAGGAAAGACAAGAACGTTTAAAGTTGGAACAACAAAAAATAGCATTAAAAGAAGCACAACTCAAAGAGGAGAAGCGAAATAGAGAAGCTCAAGAGCAAAGAAGAGAAGAAGAACGAGAAGAACAGAAAAGGAAACAGGAAGAAAGTGAAACGATGGTTTCGAAAATAAAGAAAATTGGTGATGCCATGAAACACGTGTTACCTAAAATGCCAAACGATATGATGGAGGTGCCATTATATTTCGAAACGGTTGAGAATGCGTTTCGTAGTTTCAAGGTGCAGGAACAATTCTGGGTGAAGTTACTATTGCCATTGATGACTCCGAAAGCTAGAACTGTTCTAAACAGATTGTCATTCGCTGATTTAGATGATTATGAGATCGTGAAACAGCACTTGTTAAAAGAATTCAAGTTGACACCGAGAGAGTACAGATCGAAGTTTATTGATGCGAAGAAGACAGCTGAAGAAACGTATACAATGTTTACAGCTAGGCTGAAGAACTTGCTGAACTATTATGTGAAAAGTCGCAAAGTGGAAAAGAATTTTGAGAAGCTGTTTGATTTGTTAGTGGCGGATAAGTTGAAAGAATCACTACCACCAGGTCCACTACAGTTTGTATTGTCGAAGGAAGGAACTGATTGTTACGAAGCTAGTGTTGTGGCAGACCTAGCAGACATTCATGTTAATAATCGAATTGGTTTGGCAATTCCGAATAAGACAAGTTTTGATTTTGTACCCAATGTAAAAAGAAATCAACAGTTCACTCCAAATTTTGGTTTTCATTGGAAGAGCAATCAAGAAACAGGAAATCAGTTCAGAGGTGCAGAAGTGAAACCAAATTCTCCGGTTGTTCATGAGAATAGAGAGTCGATGATGACCAGACAACGTCAGGTATATAACAAATCACCACCAAGGTTTGTCGCGAGAGAAGGCAATGCATCGTTTACTCCATATAAGAGAAAAGAAAGCATCGAACAACGAGGTGCAGTGGTGAAACGTTGTCATAACTGTGGATCAGACAGGCATTTGATGAAATTCTGTCCAGTTCCTGTTACAACCTCAAATTATGGAAAACAAGAACATTCGAGGGTGAATCGAATTCAAGTGGTTGATAATTCTGAAAGTCAAGCCACAGAACATCAGAACAATGAAACTGAAGTAAAGTCAGTGATGAAATGTCACCTTTCACCTGATATTCAGAAAGAAATTCTATTGCACAATGGAATGCAGAAAGAAATGGCTGGAAGAGATGAAAGTACAACATTGAAGAAAGTGGTATTGCAGTACGTCGAGGTAGAAATTCGTGGAACAGCAGGAAAAGAACCAGTGAAAGTAAAAGCACTGATTGATTCTGGAGCAGAGGTTCCGGTGATTAGTGAAGAATTACTGGAAGGCATGAAGGTGGAGCAGATTGGAAAAGTGAACTTACAATGCGTGGCAGGAGATGCCATTCCTGCAAAGTTGGTGAAAGTTGATGTAAGGCTGTGTTGTAACGATGTGGAAGAAGAGGTAATTCCGCATAAAGTCAAATGTTCACTTACACCTTATGTGACATTGATGTGTGCTAGTATTGCAAAAATGGGAAGCACAGAAAGATTCTTGTTGCATCCAGAAATCATTGCAGAACTTAAAGCCGTGCCACAAGTGAAAATGATACAAGGAGATGTGCAAGCGAATGTAACGACGAGATTGCAGAGTCAGCGAAAGAAAGTGGTAGATGTCGAAGAGGAAAGTGAAACTGAAAGTTCAAGTGAAGAGGAAAACGAAAGTGATGATCAACAAAGTTTAATACAAGACGGTATAACAGCAGAAATGAGTGAACAAGAGATGGCTGCATGCAAGAATGGTAATCTAAATGAAACGAAAGAGGATAATGAATGTGATGTGGAGATAGCAGATTTGTTTCAAGAAAATGAGAAAGATGAAGAACAACAGATGCAGATTGCAGACGCAAGGAAATTCGAAGAACAGCAGAGACAAGATGAATCATTGAAAGCATGGTGGAATTTAGCGCCAGATAAAGAATCTGAATTCTGCGTGGTAAATGGCTTACTGTACAAGAGATATCGAATATTAGAGCAAACGATATATCAATTGGTGTTACCAAAAGAGCGACGAATGAAAGTGATGGAGTTGGCTCACGAATCAGTATTTGGAGGACATCTTGGAGAAGAGAAAACTAGAGAACGAATAAAGTTGTCTTTTACGTGGCCAAAGATGAGAAGAGATATAGTGAAATTTTGCAAATCATGTGAGAAATGTCAGTTAAAGGCAAGAAGTTTGGTGATGGACAGGGTTCCTATCACTCCAATTCCAAGAGAAGATGTGGCGTTTAGAAGAATTACGGTGGATTGTGTAGGACCAATCGAGCCAGCATCTGCTGCAGGTCACAAGTACTGTTTATGTATTGTCGATTCTTGCACAAGATGGCCTACAGTGTTTCTGTTGAAATCATTAACTGCGAAGGCTGTATGTGATGCTTTGATGGAGTTGTTCATGAACGTTGGTGTACCTTCAGTGATCACAAGTGACCAAGGAACAAATTTTACTGCGAGTCTGACAAGAGAATTTCTGAATTTAATGGGGTGTAGTCCAAGATTTGATACGCCAGGTCATCCAGAGGCAGCTGGATTAGTAGAAAGATGGAATCAAACATTCAAGAAAATGATCCATCATGTAATTGTTGACAATCCAAGGCAATGGCATAAAGTAATTCCGTTTACAGTGTGGGCATTACGAGAAGTACCGAATGCAACTACTGGAATTGCTCCTTATATGTTGGTGTATGGAAAGATTCCGCGTGGACCACTGGCAATTCTAAAAGAAAGTTGGACAAGAGAAATTAATTTACCACCTCATATTGGAATCCAACCAGAAAAGTACTTGAAAGACATGAAAGCAAATATGGAAAAAGCATTACTGTTTGCAGAATCATATACACGAGAGAAGCAATTACAGTATACGAATCAATACAACAAAAGAGCGAAACATAAAGAATTTGAACCGGGTGAAAAAGTTATTGTGTTGTATCCGACGTCAACAAATAAACTGATTTCACGATGGCATGGTCCATGTACTGTCATACAACGAAGGTCAAAGTACTCTTATTTGATTGACATGGGTGACGATTGTCGAAAGATAATTCACGCAAATAAAATCAGAAAGTACATTACAAGAGCAATGAGTTGTGGACTAATCGTCGAAGAAGATGAAGACTTTGGTTCAGTGGTTGAACTGCTGACAAAGAATGACTTGCAAGATGAAAAGAATTCACTGAATCTTGATCCTGAACAGATTAGTCATTTAACATTATCTCAACAAAAACAATTGCTGGAAGTACTGAACAGATATTCTGATCGATTTTCTGAAAAGCCTGGACTATGTACATTGGTTGAGCATGAAATTGAACTGAAACCGGAATTTCGTGAAAAAGAATTTATGGCTTACCGAATTCCACTCATCTATCGAGCAGAAGTTGAACGACAAATTAAAGAAATGCTTCAAGCCAACATTATAAAACCATCTTCGAGCAGAATGGCAAGTCCGTTGGTAATTGTTAAAAAGAAAGACGGTTCTCTGAGACTTGCCTGCGACTACAGATACATTAACTCGTTCACTGTGGATTGTAAATATCCGATGCCGATTGTGAAAGATGTTTTGCACAAAGTTGGAAAATCAAATGTGATCTCGATTTTTGATTGTCGAAGTGCTTACTGGACTTGTCCTGTTAAGCAAACTGATCAATGGAAAACTGCTTTTGTTACTCACAATGGACTGTACGAGTTTACTCGTGTTCCTTTTGGAATGATCAACTCAGGAAGAACATTTGTTAAAGCAATTAACATGGTTTTACAGCCTATAAATGAATTTGCTGAGCCCTATGTAGATGACATTGCTGTGCATTCAGATGACTGGAAGATTCATTTACAGCATTTAGATGCATATTTAATGCAAATGAGACTGCATAACATTACTCTGAACTTAAAGAAATGTATCTTTGGTAAGAGTGAGGTAAAGTTCATCGGTCATGTGGTTGGTTCTGGAACGATTCAAATGAATCCAGATAGAATTGAAAGTTTAATTAATTTGAAAACCCCAGAAACGAAGAAACAAGTTAAGCAGTTGCTTGGATTTTTTGGTTACTATAGACAGTTTATCAAAGATTTTGCACAGATTGCGAAGCCTCTATCTGATTTGACAAGCAAACATGTTCCAGATAAGATTGATTGGACTGATAGACATCAACAGGCATTTAATTTACTTAAAGATGCTGTACGCTCTAAAGTTGTTTTATATGTTTTTGATGTTGGAAAACCTTTTAATTTGTACTGTGATAGTAGTGATTTTGCAGTAGGAGCTGTTTTAACACAGATGGATGATAAGGGAATAGAACGCCCTGTATCATTTATAAGTCAGAAATTGACTGACACTCAGAAGAGATGGGCAACTGTAGAGAAAGAAGCCTATGCTATTGTTTGGGCTCTAAATAAGTTGAAAGAGATAATAATTGGATCTAAAGTTCACATCTTTACCGATCACAATCCTTTAACTTATCTGACTGAATCTATGTCTAAGTCTGCTAAACTGGTGCGTTGGGCTTTAGCACTGCAAACTTTTGATGTAGAAGTTAATTATAAGAAAGGACGATTAAATGTTGTAGCAGATTGTTTATCTAGATTATAAGATTGTTCATTTACTGTATTGTATAGTATTAAGTTTATTGCATAATTTAGTACATGATAATTTCGCAAATTTTTAAATTTAATTTGCTCAATCCAAAGAAAGGGAAGGAGGTAATGTGAACAAATGTTTTGCATATATAATGAGCACAGGTGTTCTTTAGGTTGATATATATATAATGTGTATCGATTGTTAAGCGTTTTAGTCTTAGGCCTTAGTTGCGCTGTCGGCTCGTGGGCGCTTGGCCTAAAGTAGCCTAAACTTTGGCTGACGATAGATTCTCTACACGTGCAGTTAGCGCGCCAAACTTAGAAACTGCTGATGACAGTGAATTTGAACAATACAGTGTAGTAGTTGGTTTAATGCAGTAGAGAGCTGTATGTTAGAAGTTACCGTTGAGTGGTAATTGATAAGAACTTTGATATTAAGTGTACGTTTGAAATAACTGTGTTAAAAGAAAGGAGAAACATTCAAAGAACTGTGTCAATTTAATTCTTAAACAGTTAGAAGTCGTTGAGCAATTTATATGTAGAGATAAGGAAAGTTCTTGAGGTAGGTCACAACTAAGAAAGAAAAGAGTTGGTGACAGTTATTGAACAGAGTTATTGAAAAGAGTTGTTGAAAAGGGTTATTGGAAAGGGTTATTGAAATGGGTTATTGAGAAGGGTTATTGAAAAAGGTTATTGGAAAGGTTATTCAAATGGGTTATAGGTTCCACATAGACGATTCTACCCATTAAACCCATTAAACTTGCATGTAATTGATGATATAGCATCCTAACATCATAGTTAAAATAAAACCGGAAATGTTGCATTATATATATAGAGGCTTAGTGGATATATTCAAGATTTTAATCAAGAGTAGGCCTACAGAATGACATTTGAGATTTCAAATCAAAACTAGGAGTGTTCGTGAATCATGATTAATCATGACATCTGTAAATAATGTGAATGTATAATTAATTATGCGTTGAGCTTTTATACAGAGCTGGCATGCCGTTGTGGCCTACGAATGCAACAGTGCCTATTAATAGGGCCTACGACGACCTTAAAATGGCCCTGATCCACTTCAAACTCATAAGGTGAACCAAGTGGCCTTGGAAGTGTTTAGCAATTGTGTGCGTCAACTTCAGCCAAGCACAGACCATAATGTAACAGAAATTGTATTGTATTGTATTGTATTGTATTGTATTTGATCACTTATAAAGCGCTTCTCGTAGCATAAGTACGTGGTGAAGAATCTCACCCGATCAATTCATTGAAAACTGAACAGGGTCGATCAGGCCATACGGTCGCTTTATAAAAAAGTGTAGCCTACAAGGCCCTACATTTACATTTCACATTTACCATGAGTTAAAAATTTAGCACTTCAAGCACTTCCCGCTACCCACCTAAAGGTCGACTCGGCCTTTCATTCGCCAGATGGCGTTGGTAAAATTGCGCAGTAGGACGGGATATGGGCGTTTCGCTTGGGCTAAACAGTTAAATTCGACTCCTGTAGCCTAATAATTTGTGATCATCCATTCATACTGAATTGTAATCATAATGCGTAATTGTCACTGAAAATATTAAAAACGAAGATTATTATTACGCATTCCAAGAGAAAATACGAAAAACTAAAGTCTAGTGAATGAGGCACAATAACCTCTTGCACGTACTGTGCGCCTCATATTCAATGCTTAGGCGTGAAAACCCATGACCATATTTGGTGACGGTCCCGTGTAAAATGTGCGATTGTGAAGTCATGTGGTTGAGAAACCCTTTGTATTATGCATCGTCTTACTTAACCCAATTTCGTCTCTCATGGCATCAAAGGAATCATGCTTCTCTAGGCTGGCTGTTGATTAATGCTCCTGTCAATCAAAGCGCACACCGACAGGCTTCTGATTGGCTGGAGCCTGGCCCAATCAAACAAGTGGCCCCTTGCGGCGGCGGCGGCGATGAACCGAAAGGTGAATGTAAGTAAGTAAGTATGTTCCTTATTGAGACGACGATGGTGTAGAATCGATCACAGGGGTTCGATTTCCGAGTTTTACACTGCTGAATTGGGTAGATTTCAGATTTTTAAGAAACGCGGACCCGGTGGCTGAAGTCTGGCCATGCGCAACGAAGATCTGAGGCGAAGCTGGTTAAACTTTCTACTGCTGAACAACGCGCCCTTTATTTACGAGTCAAAAGTACGTATATCCTGAAAAATTCCAGCACTCGTGTTTTCATTTTAAAGGCATTTAATATAGATGATTTTGTTGCAAAGTACAGTAAATTTCGCCAGCATTTGGTTAAAGGTATCGAGAAAACTTTTCTGAATGTATGCTATTGTCTGCAACGTGGGGAATTGGGTCTGTCTTAAATAGATTGAATAAAACACAGACTTATGTAAACGTGGCCACTTTTGCGTCTTTTACCTAGAAAGTTAATCTTTTACAGTTGAAAGTGTAATGTTACGGAGAAGATGTATAATTTATTCCTTGTGTAATAACTAGCAACTTGTGTGGTCGTCATCATCAGTTCACTTGTATGGTGTATAATAAGTAAGTAAGTATGTAAGTACGTGCTTTATTGAACCGCCTGCAAACGCACTGTGGGAACATCGGATAACAACAGTCTAAGAGTGTTAAATCACAAAAAAATCATAACATGCAATAATAAAACAGACATCTATGGATCTGTGAGAGAGTAAGGATGAAGTATGAAGAAAGATCGGCAAACTTATAGTATCGTGGACTGAAGGATTATACAATATCTTTGGGCATGCTGCGTGAACGCCGGACGGTACCAGGTTTTCTAATGACGACAATAACCCTAACCCTAGCCGACTCTCACGACGTGTAACCGGACCCTAACCGACACGACGCCAGTAATCTTACACACTATATCCTTCAGCCCCCGATTCTATAAGCTTGCCGAAAGATCAACAATCAAGTCAATTGAATAACATTCGCATAATAAAGCCAGATCGGGTTAATGTGTCAGCATGCAGGATCTCACGGTTATGTGAACGAGGACGGAGTGAGTAGGTAACATTCTTTATAGGAATGGCATTAAACCCCGTAATACAAAATCATACAGGACACAGCATGGCATTTGGTTATAAAACCATTATGATAATTGACCATTAAGATACGTTGTAATACTTTAAATATCAACAATCTAACCATTAAGTGCATTTTTTATAATTTTCGTTATAGTTTCATTTTCACAATTGTGCAGAAACTACGCGTAATTAAATTGCGGTGAATTGCAGAGTTTATGAATTAGTCTATTGTTAGCATTACATATAGCTGAACAAACAGAGCTTTCCAGTATTAGGTTTGTGTGTCTAAATTTTATTATGTAGTAGTTTTATCCTGATCAGAACCCACTACTTAAAACATAAATTTTATGATACACCCATATTTTAAACACGTCCCAGTACTAGTACAATGCAAAAGTTAGTACTGTGTGTTTAAAACACACATGAGAAATGTAAATTAACCAAATATTAATCATGCACTGTAATGAACCTGTTCAGACTGTGATTCTTAAAAGTCTATTGATTGGTTTGACTTCCTCGTTCAACAGTTTAGCTACTCTTTAACCTCCTGTTCTATAATTCACTGCTTTACATGTGCTCAGGTCTTTTGGATTCTCTTATTACAGCTGAACATTATGTAGGACACATAATTTCCGAACGTGAGTCATGCTCGATGTTAATGCAATAAATCAGATTACGATAATTATGCACATCAGACAAGCACAAGATAGGCCTACATACTGCTCGGGTATATTTCAACTTGGTTTAGTTCAATACACGCCCAAGTGGTCTCGGTCATGCTAAAGGTTACTGCAATATTGTATAGTTACCATAAAAAGTGGGACCATGGTCGCTGACTGGAATATTTCTGCAGGTGTGAATTATTGAAGACGTGTTGTACTATATTAAAGTCAATTGCTTTGAGTCAAACAGACAGGTAATGCAGTCTGCTATTTCCAGCCATTACTTATAAGAGTCTATAAATTAGTTTAAGGTCAGATTCAGTGTGATAAAGTAAGTATGGTCTTTAATACACCATTTTTGCAAATGTACAAAAATTGGACAACAGTTATATAATGATAATGATAAAACATCGAAGTAATAATAATAATGTGTAAAAAGTTAAATACTAGTAAAAGATGAGTAGTAATTGTACAACATCCTGTTGATAATCCTTTCCTATAAATAAGGGGGTCAGAGTGCGGAATAGCATGAGTTTGCGAATGAGGGAGTATCCGGTTTCACAGATATAAGGGAGTAATCCGTATAGGACAAGCCCAGGATCCGACAAAGTTGCAGAGAAGAGAGCTTCGTCTAGCACACAACTCTTCAATGGTAGGGTACAAGTAGGTGTCATAGGCATTGATTATGTTCTTACCTATTTGCGTTTTAGTAGGAGTGCTAGTTTTGGTTTTATATTCATGTATGTAATTTATATTAGAATGTTGTTGATGAGACTCTACTGATTGGACTTTATATTTAGAAGTTAACATTTAGACCAATTGCAATGTATTGGAAGAGTCTATTTTATGTACACATTATCTTGTTGAGTGTCGAGAATAAAGCAGTCGCTCACAAGTTGTGGTTGAGGTTAGACTCTTATGTGCTGTGGACTATCATCACACGTGGTGGTAGTTCACAGTAGATATCCCTGAAGTGTCCGTTTTTTATTGCTTTACGATTGCTTACTCTGGCATTTATTTTCTATTTTAAGGTTTGTGTTGCATTCATTCTTTTGGCGAGTGTGATGAGGAGAGAGGAGATCAGAAAACCAATCGAACACGAGGTTCAGCTGCAAAATGACGACCACATCAAGCTCATCATCAAACGAAAGCCGTTTTCTGGTTTCGATCCTCACAGACCGAACAAACTGTCAGAGCTTAAAGAAGCCCCACTATCCGTTGCAACCACACAAGGTAAACGAACGCAAGCTTTCGCGGGAGAAAATGGCACAACAAGAAATGGCCATCACGTAAATCTCTTCCAGCAAAAAGCAAAGCTTTCTCGTTCCAAGCGCAAGTTCGAAAACGTCGACAAAGATGAGCAGCCACAGAAGAAATTCTGCAACGGTTTGTCGTATAAAGTAAAACCTGAAGCAGCTGTAGATAAGACGCGTTCGAACGGAGACGTGTTTAACGTTAGGCCTTGCAGAAAATATTCTGTTTGCCAACAGAGCCCTGAGGAGCGTTTTCTCGGCTATGATGTAGCTCACATTCAGATGCCGTTGTCGGATGCCGGATGCCATGAAACGGAATCTAGTCGTGTCGATGCAATGCCAATTCGTTCATTGACTAGTGAAGGTCGTGACCTGTCCTACGGATGTACGAATGTGGATAACACGAGCAAATGTATGGTTGCTGTGGACCGATTGCACACTGCTGACGAAAAGGAGATTACATCTTGTAACAGTTTTTCAACGAAAGTTAAAGCCATTCGTCTTCGGCGATTAAAAAAAGTTTTGGAAGTTGATAGTTCGAATTTACCAACAAAAGTTGACAACGCCAGGAACCAGTTAACTCGAAAGGTGAGGCATCTGTTTATTATTAACTTCAGTTTTAAGTTCTTAATTTGTTAGTTTATGAAAGAAATAGTGTATTGGTTAGCATGCTGGACTGTCAATCGAGAGGTAAGGAGTCAAAACCCCACCAGGACAGATAATTCGTTCAAGATTTCTGCTCCATGTGCACCTTAGTCAACTCAGCTATAATGAGTACACTGACCGTACACCCTCGGTGGGAAGATGAGACGGCAAGGGAGAGGACTGGCCACCCCTCATGTGTGGAAGTTAAGAGAATGAAGTCGTTAACACTTCATACACATGGCTGCCTCAGGGCTAGCTTAAGGGAATGATGTTCTTATTTGTTTAAGGCTATAGTGCAGTTGTGCATCAATTGGTATGTTTGTTTTATTCAGTTGATTAGTTTATTATGTGTTTGTTTTGTTTATGATTTGTTTGTTGTTTGTTTTGCTTTGTTTGCTTGACTTTGGTTATTTACAGTTTGTATTTGTTTGTTATTGTTGCCCTTGACACATGGCATGATGCCTGATCAAAAAGGGTTGATGTGAGAAGCAGTAAAGCTGTAAAACTGATATTCAGGAGTTGAAGTTTTCTGGGGCAGATGATAAACCCATCTATTGTTTTGTATTGTATTGTATTTGAACACTTGTTATAGCGCCCCTACCAGATTGCCCATTCAGAGGCGCTCCCGACTACTGCGCGGATGCTGAATCGGAGTTTCACGCCGAAGCGCATGAGCAATTGAGAGTGAAGGACTTGCCCAGGGTCCCTACGCGGCGGCTTTGAGGTGGATTCGAACCCGCAACCCTCCAGCTGCAAGGCACCGAACATACCCCTATACCACCGCGCCCCAGTTGTATTGTGTTGTGTTGTATTGTATTGTACTCCACGTTTTTAATGCGACCGAGCCACCCGCAGTAAAGATCCGAGAAATTAATCTCTGATAAACCGACCGACCCGGAATCGAACCCGGGCCGCCGGCGTGGAGAGCGGGCTACCAACCCGCTCGGCCACTCAGGATCTATGCCTGATCCCTTTTCATAGCCGTTTATTATTTTGACTTGGCCCATTTGTCTCACTGACTGGATTAAAGTACTTTCATTTACTCGTTATGTATCACACATAGAATTTTGTCACAACGTCTTCTCTTCAGAAAGGTTCTGCCAATATTCGCTATATGTACTCGATTGTTTTGGTTTTTGGATTTACAGGGTGTAAAGAAATGACCTGCTTTTCATGATGATTGACCCTAAATGGTTATAGTGGTATAGGCACAGTGAAGAAGGTGCTGCCCGTATTATGCTCTCTGGAATAATCTCTTCAGGAGTAAAGACACCCCATTTGCTTGGCTTGGTGCATATAACACTGAATGTATGTATGTGTATGTATGTATGTATGTATGAGCACTTGATATAGCGCCCCTTCAAGATTTCTACTCAGAGGCGCTCCGGACTACAGCGCATGCAACAGTAACTGCCCTTGAGGCCGTTGGTATAGAAGGGTGCTGCAAATGTGGTAGGTGAACTGGAGGCTTGAGGGGGTTTTGATTTACAGGGGTAAACTTAGCCAATTTGCTCTGCTTGAGATGGTAGCCCTGAATGCTTTGGTTGCCCACCCATGGAAGTCTTTGAGGTAGTAAGCTTGAGGTAATCCCGCCTGTGCTTAAGCCTGTAAAACTAGAACCCCATAACTGCCCCAGTGGCACCCAATTAACATGAAATTACCTTTCTGTTTCGTGTTTTATGATTGTTCTCTGCCCTTCTGAGTGGCAGGGTGTCTTCAGGTTTCATTGCCCTCTTTGGGGTAATAGCAGAGGTTTGCTGTGAGAGGGTCTTTGTGCACCCTTTCAGATCATAAATGGGTTCAACAGTCAGTGGGGTTAGTCCGCTGATGAAGGGTCAATGAGTACAATGGGTTCAGTTTAATGGTCTGCTGTTGTTGACCCAGATCTACCCCAGTGCACCACTGGCTCTTGTGAACTTCCTGCAGTGTAGGTGTGGGGTTAGGTAGGGTAATACTTGTGTATTACATTCCTCTGTCAACAGTAAATTTGGTTGTCCTGTGATATGCAGGACCACGGCAAGCTCAAACGTAAATCTAGCGCCCCCAACCCCAAATATCAATATAGGCAATAAGGACCAAAATTTTTGCCCCTCTTGAGTTGCGCCCTGTTCCATGGCACCACTTGAACACCCCTCGCTACGGTACTGATACAATGGGTCTGTTGCAGGCTTATTTCTTTTATCCGAAGTGATTGTCTGTCTGTCTGTCTGTCTGTCTGTCTGTCTGTCTGTCTGTCTGTCTGTCTGTCTGTCTGTCTGTCTGTCTGTCTGTCTGTCTGTTTCTACATCTGTACATCTTTGTGGGTCTCTGTATCTGTTTGTACCTCCTTGGTCCTTTCTGTGCATATGTCTCTGACCTTCTGCTTCTACTGAGAACAGCAGAAATGGACTAGAAATGTCTGTTTGTCTGCTTGTCAGTCTGCCTTTTCATTTGTTTGCTTGTCCAGACTGAGTTTGTTTTTCAAATTAAGACCATCCAGAATGCAATATTACTGTTGAAGAGTTTCCTTGAACTGGTGCTATATAAATGTCTGATTGATGGTTACATTGCACAGAACAGTTTAGCGTGATGTAAATGGACATTTTTGGCATACCTTCTAAGTGCCTCAGATGCTGTTTGCTATAATAGCCTGATGGTATCTGGTGATGTTGATGAGTTTGTCATGTGATTCGGTAATTAGGAAGTGTGGTTGGGTTATCATGTTTGCACTTCAGCCAAAAGGTTCTTCAATATAGGACTATGAACAATTTAACTATAATAATTCTAACTCCTCAGATGTATATATATGTATATATATATATATATATATATATATATATATATATATACAGAGAGAGAGAGAGGAGAGACAGACAGATACAGAGACAGAGGTTTCATGCTTCTGCCCACTTGTTCATTCATTTGGAGGTTTTATATAGAGTTGGGAGGTTTTATATAGCGCCCCTTCAGAACAATCTACTGGGGAGGCGCTTCCTGTCCAACCCCGGCTACCACCAGTTGTACATTACAGAGACTTATGGAGCTTATCCACTGCACTACAGGGCAATTCAAGCTAAGAAGCATGGACTCAAATCAGGGTTGGGTTAATGCCGGCAACAACATAATTATATTGTTGCCTGGACAGTGGCAATAACCAGTTATTGCCGGTTATTGCCAGTTGTTGCCGGCCGGTTATTGCCAGTTGTTGCCCATTTTCTCCAAAGTAATGACAAGGCAAATGAAAATCATATTTCACTGCAAAGACTGCATAGTTATAATAAATGTTTCTTGTGGGAAATTAAAACTAAGTACTGTAGTAAATCTACATTTTTACCTCTTAGTATGAATGTAGTTAAAGTCAACCATATGAGTTTAGGATAAAAAAATTCTGACCTACAGTTCAACTACTCCAAAATAAACTGGCATTTGCACTGCAGTAGTAATATTCAGGTCAACAGGGTCATTGCCTTTTCTATATACTTACCTGGTAGTATACAATTTATTAGTAGTGTATTGAGGCCAATGGTTTGGCAAAATTTCTAACTCATAATTACACAATTCGATATTGACTGTTACAGTACTTAATATGTAAAACTTGTAAATTTATGTCTTTTATTAGGAAGAAATTATATGGTTATTTAAATCAGGTGATTTTTATTTGGAAAAACTTGATTGATTTAAAGCATGATATATTTAAATCAATCAACTATGTAAGTAGCAAGCCAGAAGAAATAAAAAATGAAGCTAATGTGAAGATTCCATATCTTATTACCACAATAATTAATAGTTTCCATTTTTGCCAAAAGGTTTTTGCCATTTTTGCCAAGAGGTTGTTGCCATTATTGCCAAGAGGTTGTTGCCGGGACGGTTATAGCCATGGCAATAACCGGTTATAACCGGTGGTGGCAACAACTTGCCAACCCTGACTCAAATCATAGATCAGTGGTGAATTGCGTTTGTTTTTGTGTTAAAGATTTGCAATGGTATGTTTCTGTGTAAGCTAAGCCTTTGGAAGTGGTAGCTATCGTTAATTACAAAGCCAAAAGAGCTTCAAAGGGAAGGGAAATTCTCAAGGCCTCGGACACATGCACTGACTGTCATAGGGCGTTTGACAGGCTCGACCTTTGCCTTGTTCAGTTTCTGAGATTTGTGACAGACATGCAGACAGACAGACGCCCTATGACAGACAGACAGACAACTGTCAGACAGATGGTCCTCGGTGTGAATAAATCTGCCATCTGGCTGGGAGGTCTGGGAGACAATTAGAGTTTGTTTTTCATTTTATTTCGGTGATGTGGATATTCTTTTCTTAGGGTATAGGCAATTAAAACCATTTCACCCTGGCAGATTGTTTCCATTTATGACTGGCTGTGAGCCCTCTCTCTCTGTCTGTGTCTCTGTCCGTCTCTGTCTGTTAGGCTGCTGTAGAACGTGTTAAAAGAATCCCTAAGTTGGCTACTTAGGGATTCTTTTAGCAGTTCTACAACAGCCTAAGTAAGGTCTGTCCTTTTCCACTGGGGTTGGGTCGGGAGCGCCTCTGAGTAGAAACCTTGAAGGGGTGCTATACAATTTTCCGAATGAATGAATGAAGAGTGTAAATACGAGTGACGGTCACCGAAACACACAATGATCACTAGGCCAAAAAAATATAGGTGTGTTTCCGGTAACAGTGGTTTTAAAATCTGGGTAGGTAGGTAGGAAAACAAATTTATTTTGTAAAATATTTTTATGCAATGCTGCATCGTTGTATAATAATAAACGAATATATCGTCATCATATTTCACCTTGCTGAGGCCAAAAAATATTTTTATGCAATGGAAAGCAATGTTATCAATGTCTCAAAGGTTAAATTCACGTGTCAATAAAAAAAATGTAATTTTAAAAAATGTAAAAAAAATAATTAAAAAAATTTTTTTTTTTAATTTTCCCAGTCGGGCCTAAAAAAGTGACTCGGTCGGGTTACCGGAAACACAACATTATTTTGTTTTGGCCCTATTAATTATGCTGTTTTGCTCCTGGCAATGTGTGGGTTCATTTACATGTTAGAATTTGCGTGTATGTCATGTGAAACTATGTAAACTGCAAATGGCCAGGGCAAACAAAGGAAGGCGGCTTTGCTTGATAGTGGTGTTTCAGCTCAAACTAATTCATGAAGTAATTAATACCTGGTGACTTGAGCTGCTATTATGGGCCTATAGTGCACTGTTAAAATGATTTCTGTAAAATCAGATACTACTGTGCTGTTGTTGGGCTAATGGACTGCTCTGTTAATAATAATATAAATAATAATCTTTTCTTTATTGAAGCGCCTGACAAACGCACTGTGCTGTACAGAAGTGTACATTTACATATTATGCAATTGAACTAGGGATGTTAAACGAAATTCGGAAATCCGAATTTCGGTTTTGAAAACGAAATTCGGTTTTTATTATTGACAAAACGAAATTCAAATTTTTTTCAAAATCATTTTAGTAGTGAAAATTTAAAAAAATGCCAGAAAGAATTAGTTCATGCATCTATTTAGTGTTTACGATTGTTTTCATCGAATATAGCCGGCAGATAAGAAGGTGTTTATTAACGTACGTTACGGTACCTGATATATAAAATAACTTGCGTTATATAATAATATATTAAATTTTATATGAAGGCCAATAAAAACGAAATTCGGTTTAAAATCGGATTTCTGAAACCGAAATTCGGATTGCCAAAAAAACCGATTTTAACAACCCTAAATTGAACACAAATGACAGAAGACTAACTTAACTACTAACAGAAGTTACAGAACAGACAGCCTGCAATACACGGCGCTAATAGCAGCGTACAAAGCATGTCCGCCCTACGGGGCTCGAACTCGGTACCTCTTGCTCTCCATGCCAGTGTCTTATTCAATGCGCTATCGGGCCCCCCAGATATTTATTGTCTGTGTGGAGTGTTTTGGCTACATTAATGAGAAATTTTATGAGAAATTTTCAAAACATGTATGAAATGTGGGTTTAAAAGGTCGAAAATATTTGCCCTTCGTTGCATCTCCATATCTCAATCCCTGCATAAATCTGAGAAAGGGTTTTGTGTACCCATATGTGTATAAATGTATTTGTGTATGTTTGCATATATGTCTGATCTTCTGGATGTTGACCTGATATGGCTTCGTTTTGATGTGCCATCAGTTGATGTCTTGCGCATTAGACACCGGCGCAATAGAAGTTACTAATTACAATTATAAGGGGTCAACAAATCGTGCACGTGTGTTGGTTCATTGTATTATATTGTATTGTATTGTATTTGATCAAATATTCATGCATGTATTGTATTTGGCTTAAGTTTTAGTCGTAGCAAAGCACGACGTCTTATGTATTTTGTGTAAACTCTTTGGCTGTATTAACAATTCGCTTGGCAGTCAGAAGGGGTAGTGGCATGCTTTAGTTCGGATTCCTTGGTGATA
Organism: Aporrectodea caliginosa; assembly: GCA_020284085.1. Classification (NCBI taxonomy): domain Eukaryota; kingdom Metazoa; phylum Annelida; class Clitellata; order Crassiclitellata; family Lumbricidae; genus Aporrectodea; species Aporrectodea caliginosa. The sequence continues at coordinate 124,700 of JACEVL010000097.1, forward strand.
TCGTCAAAGACAAAGGCCTTTGATTCTGCCAAGACAAAGCCTTTGGTTCGTGCCGACCTTTGTGTGATCTCTTAAATGCTTCTACAGTTGATTGACACCGTTGTTGCTAGGCAACTGGTGCTAGTGAGCCGTTGCTTGCTGAATCCGGTTTCTTGTTGTGCTGATGTTTTAAGAATTAAAGTGGATGAGTGTATGGTGGCCGATATGATGTGACTGTGGTGGGCAAATTGTTTGATTACGTGGTGACCGAGCATTACATGACTTTATGCACACATGCTTCTGTAATGCCATCTGGTACCGGCATTTGATTTGGGTGGGGTGTTGGCTGATTTGAATTAATTGGGTGCTCTGATTTGCATGTTAGAGGATTTCAATGAATTGATTGGTTTCATTTGCATGTTAGAGGTTTTGACATTTGAATGAATTGGTGCCTGGTATTTTAGTGGTTAGCACTAGTAGTAGATTAGTAGTTTATGTTTAACAACACTGTGTACCATAAAGAAGATTATTAGCGTCGCCCTCCTCCTTTACCCAGACGGCGGACGGGCGCCACCAGAGTATGACAGTTACAGAGTTAATGGTTAGCATGCTGGACAGATATCTGTTCCCCTCCTGATATCTGACATCAATTGAATACGTCATCTACTATACGCTGGCACTGGGAGGGAGAGCGTTGACCCCTACTGACTCTGTGAGGGAGAGGGTTGATCCCCCCCACTATGCACTTAGTATACAACCCTCTCCTTCACAGAGGGAGAAGGTTAACCACTCACACTCATATGCCAAAGTTGATAAAAATGAAGTGGCTTCATACCCATATCTAGCTTAAGGGACTTGTTAGCTTAAGACTTAATGACTTAATGACTTTTTTAGCTTAAGAGACTATAGTTTAAGAGACTTTGTTTTTGGTGTGCCATTGTTTGATGCCATGTGCATTACGCACCGGTGCTCTAGAAATTACTTCTGTATTTAATAATTAATTAATAATTTAATAAAAAATATTTGTAGGTGTTGCCGGCAGCACTACCTCATCTCCAGTCACTTCAGTCAACAGCTTTAACGTTACGCCAAGAAAAGGCAACAAAGTCGACAACCCTGTTGCCACAACTTGAAGCAACGGTGTCAACTGATGCAACATTGTGTCAACACCAGACAACGCTGGCAACCTCCCGCAACAGAGGAGTTCAGACTGAATCACATCTGTTGGGACCATGTGAACCAGGAACACATATCCGGTTGGACTCAACAATCCTGGCTCTCGATAAAAAAGGTTGGTCCTTGGTCTTTTAGCTCTTTTCTAGAATGGCACAGAGTCCTATTGCATATGTGTGGCTTTAGTAGTCGCTGTATAAATTCGCAGATGCAAGCACACATACTTGTGATTTTCCTTTACAGAGTTTTTCAGCCTTAACCCGCACTCTATCTCAGTCTCTGTACCCCGTTTCTCGCCGCTCGAGCTTCCTGCCCTCATATGCAGCAGACACATGGATGAAAAACTGAATTCCACTGTTGAAAAGGTAGACGGACATCAACCCCTCTGGACATCAACCCCCCGGACATCGACCCCCCGGACATCGACCCCCCGGACATCGACCCCCAGACTAGGACATGAACCCCCAGAAAACTCGCTAAAACCGGGAGGGTTGATGTCGGGGGTCGAAGCCCGGGGGTTGATGTCCAAGGGGGTTTATGCCCTGCATTCGTTGAAAATGACCCAATTATAAAAAATTCATTATAAGGGTGGCCTTGAAATGACTCCCAAGAACATGGGATGCTTGTGTTAACCCAGAGGTTCTAATTCTGCAGGCTAAACTGATCCAATTGAGACTTGAGTAAGCTAATGAATATTAAGATTGCTAAATGAATATTAAAATCACTAATGAATATTAAGATTGACAGTCCGATCTATTCAGGAGCATTTAGATCAATTGGACCAACCTATTCAGAATAGAGTTTAATGTGGATTTGATAGATTTCTTCCGTATTACCAGAAAGCCGGTAATGACTTACCGGTAATTATGGACCAACTTTAATTGGACCAGGCTAGATAATGACTCAAAGGTGAGATTATGGGGCGAAAAGGGTGAGGTAACTGAGTTGTGGAAATGGTGATAGATCTGATCTGGTGGGTGATGGGGTTCAATGCTTCACCCTCTGGATTCATTTGATGAAACAGAACATCTGCTGCTGGGATTTCGAGTTGACCACTGGGAACAGGCATGCCTTAATTAAAGATGCATACATGGAAAGATGGATAATGCCACAGATTCAGTGGCGTGAAGCAAGCAGACAAGTAGGCAGACGTACAGACAAAGAAAGAGAAATCGTGCAGGACCCAGTGAAACGCTGCTATTGGCGGATACACACATACACATAAACACACCTCAAGCACGCACAGAGAGAGAGACAGAGAGAGAGAGAGAGAGAGAGAGAGAGAGACAGAGAGAGAGAGAGAGAGAGAGAGAGAGAGAGAGAGAGAGAGAGAGAGAGAGAAGCAGACTCATTGAGACCGTTTAAGCGTCGTGGGTGCTGGTCAATGGAAAGGGAGGTGTTGTGAATGGAGAGGGAGGCAGACTGACAGACAGAGACACGGACCCTGCCATGCAGACGAACAGGGCTTCCTTTGGTCATCTTCAGTTGAGAATATCTGACAATGATTGATTGAATGATGAATGAGTTTCAGAAGTGGATTGTACAACTGGTCTGGCTTCTCTTCATCAAATGCCAGTCCATGGGAAGGGGTTAGGACCTTTGAGAATGGTTTAGAGCCTATAGAAAGGGGTTATGACCAATGGAAATGGGTTAGAGCCTATGAGAAGGGGTTTAGAGCCTATGGGAAGGGGTAATGGCCCATTGGAAAGGGTTAGGGCGTATGGGTTGATGTTAGGAGTCTTGGTTTTCCCATCTTTCTATTATTGTCGTGGCGACATATTTCCAGAATTTGCGCGATATGCACACTAGGAATTGATCTTGGTGACAAACAGACAGACAGACAAACAGACGGACGGATCAAGGGTAGGCAGACATATATAGACAAAGGCAAAACCTATAATAATCCCAGGCAAAACACGCTGGACTGGCTAGTTCTTGCTGTCTGTCCATTTTGACTTGACTGGGGAGGAGGAAGCGTTGGAAGGGGTCGTATCTCTGACAGTCGGTTATCTCACCAGCTGTTGGCCTTTGTAATTGGCTGGCTGTCCGTTGGAGCCCTCCTGCCTCCGGGGGTGTAGACTGTCACCCCTCAAATACAGTCTATCCCCAGCCAAGAGCTCCTATACAATAAGCCGTATTATCCAGAGGCCCTTGCCCTAGCATGCCAACTATCCTTTCCACTGGAAGAGGTCTTTGTGTCTGTTTTATGGATCTTGTGCGATAGTCTAGTGGTTAGCAAGCCCCGACTGTCAAGGTCACGGGTTCAAATCCACTCTGGGACAGTGAGTTGTTTATGCTCCACTTGCTCCCCTCTACCAACTTGGTTCTAACGAGTGCACTGAGTTAAGGACTCCTATATAATAAGAGATGTTATCCAGAGGTCCGTGTAACTCCGCCACTGCTCGCACTTTGGCCGTGCCAGTCCCAAGCCTGGAGAAAGGAGGAGGGCGACGCTAATGATCTTTGTTATCACACAGTGTCGTTTAGTGATGTAGCTTTTCCGGAAAAATATTTTGCGGAAAATTTTCGGGAAATTTTCCGGAAAATTTCCTGAAATTTTCCGCAGAACCGGAAAAATACATTTAATTCATAATGTCAGATTTTAGTATGAGACAACACTAGAAAATTTCTGTTTTTTTAAGTTCCTTTTATTTACAGTATTTCTGTCAATGCAGGCAACATTCACCTAAGTAAGTAAAGGAATTAAAATAAACATTAAACAAATTAAAAAATATATTGGTCTCAGACTTCAATGGCAATGCCAATAACATTATATTTCAAAACATAAAATAATAGTAGTAAACACGTTTATTTAATGATGCCGTCATATCGACGATGATTGGCATCCATAAAATAATAGTATAATAGGTCTCATAAAAATTATTCTGTTGCAGTATTAAAATGGTGTCTATAGTAGCCTCGTAATCGTAATCTCCAAACTTCTAAAGCACCACTCGAAAGCCAAGCGCAGGGCACCAGCTTATTCACGAGCGCTACTAGCCTACTACTGCATCAATTGCTGTTTTTGTCTCATGTTTTCATAACTAAAAAATATTAAGGAGACTAAATTTAAAAAAATTTTCTCTAAATTAACAGTGAAGTTTAATTGCAATTAATTCTTAAATGTATTGACATTGTTGAGCCTTGTGAACACACTGAACAGTAAGCACTAACAGTGCCCTCTATTGAATAAAAGTATTCAGTTATACCTACATAAGATAGCTTAGAGTGAGTGATGTTTAAAACTATTACATTTAAATTGTTATTTAGTAATTTTCTATTGATGGAAAATTATTGGAAATTTTCCGGAAAAATACACCTGAAATTTTCCGAAATTTTCCGGAAAAATATGACATTTTCCGGACAATTTTTCCGTCTCACAACTCTAGTGTCGTTAAACTGAAACTACTAGAGGTCCGTGTCTGAGCCAAGGTCCTTTGTATAGAAGAAGAGCAGCCTCCTAATTACACTAGCCCTGGGGCAGCCATGGGTATGAAGTGTTAGCGACTTCATTTAAGTCGGTGGCCAATCCTCTCCCTCGCGGTCTCAGCTTTCTACCGACAGTGTACGGTCAGTGTACTCGTTATAGCCGAGTTTTCTAGGGGTACAGATGGAACAGAAATCTCGAACCAAATTTCCGCCGTGGCGGGGATTTGAACCCACTACCTCTCGATTGAAAGTCGAGCACGCTAACCACTACACCATCGAGCACCCCAAGCTACTACTAAATATTAGTAAATAGGATCCAACAACTGAGCGTTAAATGTAAGTGGGAAGATCCTGAGGCAAACGAGAATGCTGGCCGTACACCATCCTCTGTTATCATATTATGTGTGCATGTTTTTCATTGTGTACATATTATGTTGTGTGTTTCTTTCATTGTGTATTTGTGTGATTCATCGTATGTATGCGTGCTTGTCCCTCTTCTGCTTTGTTAGAACCCCGGTGGCCAATGATATAGGAGTGTAGGACATTTCCCCCCTGGACATTTCCCCCTGGACATTTCCCCCCCTGGACATTTCCCCCCCTACCCTAGGACATTTCCCCCCATAAGCCCCTAAATTGAAATAAGTCTGCTTCTTATATGCACCCATTCTTTCGCGCTCGTTTGATAAACGAAGGTAAGGCCTAGGTATTGAAAGAAGGGATTGGAAGGTAGCCTACGCCCAGTAGGTCTTTGATGATGCCGTCAAGGCATTCGTTATTGAACGTAAGGTACGAACACTATTTGTTCAATTGGTAAACTTGCGCTTTAGGGGTCCCAATTTTGAAGATTTTCTAATGACAACACAAACCCTAACCCTGACCCTAACCGACCCTCACGACGCTTAACCTGACCCTAACCGACCCTCACGACGCCATTAGTCCTAAACTTCTTCCATTCAAATAGGCTGATTACAATACATACTCCCCTCGAATAACCTCGAATATGGGTGTCATTATTCGGTTTTGATCTAAAGCTCCGGTTTCGATATTTCTAACTTCGCACTTGACTTCGATTCAGGACTTGACTTGTATGGACAATTGAAGAGGTATGTACAGAAGGGGGGGAAATGTCCGGGGGGAAAATGTCCTAGTCGAAATCGGGGGGAAACGTCCGAGGGGAAATGTCCAGGGGGAAATGTCCGTTCCCCATGATATAGCTAGACGGTTAAACATCGCGTCTCCCAGCCCCTGCCAAGACAGCCATTCATCACACCAGTACCATGACGTGACCTAACTTGACCTCGAAACTGGGCTCGCTTTGATGGGAAATTTTACAATCACCAAATGTCAGTTAAATAACCGTGAGAACACCAGGCAAATGTCCCGTGACCGAAACCGTTATCATGAATAAACGAATATAGTAATTAAAATCGGTGTTAAATGCGCGGAAAGGCATTTAAGGATGCCTGAAAGGTCGCTTGCCTACTTACTCTTGAAACACCAGTATCAGATTCATGAAGTTTTACATTTCATGGAGATGTTTTCCCATTGTGGGAGTGCCTATGGGCACCTCTGGAGTGCCCATGGGCTCTTGTGGAGTGCCTGATGGTCTAGTGGTTCAGGTGCTGGACTGGGGACCCAAAGGTCGCAGGTTCAGATCCCCTTTAGGGCTGAAATATCTGTTCCACACGTGTTCCTACTTCCTAGCTAACTAGTGTGAAGATAAGAGGGGGAGGGACATATGCAGAGGATAAGAAAATGAAGTGGCTAACTAGGAGGTCTATACTTCATGCCCATTGCTGCCTGTGGATATTAGCATAAGGGTCAGCTCTTCTTCATTCCAGTTGGTGCTTCGCATTTATTAAGCACCGCTGTCTAATGGCCAAGCATCAATCGATGGCACTGAGCAATTGTGAGTGAAGGACTTGCTCGTTGTCTCTACTCAGTAACAGTCTTAGGGAGGCTTGAACCTGCATTCTGCGTGTTACAAGGCAAGCGCTCTATCCTACGGGCCGAGGTGTCCTTCCAGTTGTGGAGGTGTTTGGTTGAGGTGTTTGGTTGCAGTTAGTGGAAGTAGAATATTATCTAGAATGAAACTTTCAGCAAATTTCTGCGAATGTATTTGATGGTTTATTTAAATATTAATCAAGTACTTAGTTCAATATTTTCAAATGTTTCAAATAGATTATTGTGTCAGTTGATCCACTCTTCTATTATCCCTCGTGTAGGTGATAAGGATGGCTTTCGAATATCCTTTGTTTGGGTCATATTGGTGGTTTTGTGGTTTCTTATGTGGGGGTGATTATTGTGGCTTTCTGGTTTATAATATTTGAGTGATAGAGGTTGCGTTTTGGTGTCTAGTGATAAGTGTCGGACTGGTTGAGTGTACACTTTGTATTGCAGTGTGGAACAGGTTTCAGTTTGCCACACTAGATTGATCATTGTCTCATGGTCATCATGCGGAGAGAATTCTATTTCCAAGGGCCAGGGGGTTTCCCTTGAAAGCAAGACAATGGATCATTATGCCCCCACAGGGCATTCTTAAGCACAGGGTATTGATGTTGCTCCTGACAACCGGCTAAGTGAAAAGCACTGAGGAGTGTTGACCGTTTGGAGGGGGGGGGCAATGCATTGTTCCAAGGGAAAGGGTAGAGAAGGGAATGAGGGGATTTCTTTGTCCTGGTGTGGCTGTTTTGGGGCAGATCCATGGCCCAGGGGAGAGGCACTGGGTGTCTTGGGGGTAACCGTGTGGGCCTGTGTTATTTATAGAACAGGTTTATTACTGGCAGATATATTACCTGGGGATCTAGTTGGCCAAACAGGTATGGGGTGTTCGGACTTGTCAGGTATAATGACCGTGGACAAAGGATTGGCTATTTGTTAGAGTGCTGTACCCCATCAAGGAATCCGTCTACCCCTTCTGTGTGGACCCCCTTATTAATAGACGGGCCTGTTACCGCTTGCCCTTTGTCGGCCTAACCCCTGGCTGGGCGAATGGCTAACTCGCTGCCCCACCCTTTGGTGAATGGGGTTCAGCCTACGCCCTTCCCCCACTCCTAACTGCCTGCGATGTACCCCTCCTCAGTGGTCTGGAGTAGAACTGACAACAGAGTATATATATAATTTCGTTTATTGAAAATAGAAAGTTGACAGACCGCAACTTCTCACATAGAAAAAAAAAAAAAAAAAAAAAAGGGAAAATAGCTATGATTATTAGTGTTATCGTCAGATGTCAGTACGGCAGTAAACCGATGGATTGGATTGAGTTACGAACAGTTCTATCTCTTTGATATTGACTTAAAGAGCACACGGGGGATGAAGCTACGATCGTCTTTATTTGGCAATTCAAAGTCATGAGGTCTTTGGCGCAGTGCATAGCTACGTCGGACTGTCGGTGGAAAAAGGCTACGCAGAACATGACTTGAGTTCCATATGACTGCCTGAAAAAGCTGATTGTCTGCCTTTTCCATCATACAGACTACATCAGGCTGCTGAGGCGGGAGGTAGCCCATTCGCTTGACTCGTTGTAAAAACCTTTGTAGACTGTTTCGTTCGCTGGCTGAGGTGTACCCCCACCAGGCCGGTGAGGCATACAGAAGGCGTGCAATTGTGGTAGCCCGTGTGACCTCGTGAAGCGCCGCTGATGGAAGACCGTGTGCCCTCAGAACTCTGATCGCATGTAGCGAGCTTGAGCAGGCACCCACCACGTGACGGACATGGGCTGATGCTCTTAAGTCGTCGGTGATAGTGACTCCTAGTATAACCATTTCGGTTACTCGCTCCATATCCATCAGGGGCGGGACATCCTTGTTTCTGCAGCCACGTCGGAAGATCAGCATTTCACGAGGGACTCGTAACAAAGGATGACAGCCCACCCTGTAGCACTGGGAGACTACTAGAACTGCTACTGATAGCAGTTGCGAAACTGCTACTGGGAAACTGCTAATAGTACTACTAACAGCAATGGGAAACTACTACTGGGAAACACCAATTCTCAATTTACAAGGCACGGGCGGTAGAAATAGTCGGCCTAGTTTGCTGTATAGGATATTCTTTAGGACTAATTTACCATGTGAAACGGAAGCCTAATACCAAACGATAAGGCCATTTGAAATAAGTTATATGTTGAAGGATATTCCCTTGGCATAATCTGCCAATTGAAATCGAAGCATAATACAAATATGCGAGAACACTTCTTATATGTTTCTCTCAGCAGGCGCTATATAAATTTCTGATTGCAAAATAGTTGCATCTAACCAGGTCGACCGTCTGGTTGTTGGGTTACTTTTGTTGTGTGTGCACTTCAGTCTAAATATCCTTCATCCCAAGGACCACACACACCTTAGAGGGCTTCTGTTGAAAGGGACAGGAACTAAGGAAGTATTCGCCTTACCATTACAGTCCATCTTTTGTGTATGGTAAACCCTTAGATTACACGTGAGGTGTCAACCTCTGGCTGTCCAAAATTTTTTATTGGTGTCAACTGAGGCACACACAGTTTACAACTTTGGCCTGGATATGGCAATACCCTTTGGCAATGAACCCCAGTGTGAGAAGGTCTTCCCTTGTTCAGAGGGCTAACACAGGTGGAATGTGGAAACGAACAAAGTTCTTTTGTTAACCCTTGCTCCCATGGAATCACTTTAATCTTAGGATTGTATGCCTACCATGAGAACTTGGCCTTAATGAATTTTGAACTCATTAACTATGTTGCTCATTAAGATAACTGAACACTGGCCCAGTGCAATAAAATTACAATTATATCCCCAAGTTTAATTATATAAACTTGGGGATATAATCCTCCGCATGATGCGTCATTAGGTGTCTTGAATAACAGTATAATTAGATAATTAATTGCTTTAATTTGTTTTAGTCAGTTACTTAATCAGTTACGCCAGGGATACTACCTACTTGTACCCCTACAATTGAGGAGCTGTGTGCCAAAGCAGACGCAGCTCTCTTCTCCGCGGTTTTGTCGGATCCTGGGCATGTCCTACACGGATTACTCCCTCCTATCCGCGAAACCGGATACTCCCTAAGACCTCGTTCGCACAATCGTACCATTCCGCAATCTGACCCCCTTACTAGGAAGGGATTTATCACCAGGATGCTTTACAATTATTAATTATCTTCCACCTGCATTTAACTTGTTATGCACTATTATTATTAATATTATTACTTCGATGTTTTACAATTATCATTGCATAACTGTTGTCCCATTGTGCGTTTGCAAATGGCGTAATAAAGACCATACTTACTTACTTACTTACTTACTTAATATTATACTACGCTGTACAAATTACGTTCAGTATTCCCAAGCTACAGTAAATGTGAATTAATTATAACACATCCGTAGGGTAGTTTTATAATAACCGTACAGATTCATGGAGATAAGATTGTTACAAGTTACCTTACCTTCCGGAATGATAACCCTTGTTTACTAGTACCTTTAAGGGTCTTTCAAAACTGCCTTGCATTTATTATTATTAGGCATTTATTAAGCTATCTAAACTATCTAAAATCAAGTGATGGTGTTGATCAATGATATTGTAAGTAAAGGTGCCGCCCAACGTCCCTACACAGTGCCAATCTAACGGTTGCTCCACGTTACAAAGGAAGCGCTCTGACTAATTGGCTATTGTGTTCCACACAACCTTAGTTTCTTGTCCTTTCATAGCCTCTTTCCCCTAAGTGCTTGAAAGCCATTGTGTTCAATTGTGGTAATACAATACTGTATTGCAGGCTGTCTGTTCTGTTAGTAGTTAAGATTTATGTCTTCTGTCATTTGTGTTCTTGTGAATTGTTTCAATTGCATAACATGTACATGTACAGCGCAGTGCGTTTGTCAGGCGCTTCATTAAAGAATAAATATTATTATTATTATTATACAGTAGAACTGTAATCTGATATAAGAGAAGATTAGCAGTCCCTTATGAACGCCTTTTTTGAACGGTATCTCATTAGTGTTAGTAGCCATAAAAACGTACCAATAACTTCTTGTTAACGGTTACCCCAGTGGAAATTACTAATATTATGTCTGTGTGTATTTGTATTGTAGGGCATTTGGTGATAAGTACGTCGTGGCGGGGGAAGACTCTTTCGGGGTTTCTAATGGAGGTGAAGCCTGAATCTGGATGGGGCTCTCAACTGTGAGTATTTTCAGTCTTTACGAACCAGTACACAGTAGAACACAATACCAAATTTCTTGTGTATGTATCATATAGAGACCTGCAAAGCTTTGATATTCGATTTGAAAACGAATCTGATGGCAGTATTCAATTCAACTAGAAAATAACGTCATGATTCGAAAAATTATTAGCCCTTGGTTTTCATTTTTTTAAATTATTTATGTTATTTTAATTCTGTTAATTCTGTTAATTTACTTAATTTTTAGTTTAATTGATTTTAAACTACAGAAAAGTTATTATGATGCATTGATGCATTGGTAACAGTACTGTGTTACTGTAATATGCCTGTGCTATCAAGTACATACCATATGAATATCAAATTGGTACCAGTTGTTCCATGTTGTCAGACCAGCTACCGAAACGGTAGCACAAGATGAATATCTTGTGGTGTAGGGGTATGTTCGGTGCCTTGCAGCCGGTGGGTTCGAATCCGCCTCAAGCCGCGTAGGGACCCTGGGCAAGTCCTTCACTCGCAATTGCTCATGCGCTTCGGCGTGAAACTCCGATTCAGTGTTCGCGCTGTAGTCGGGAGTGCCTCTGAGTAGAAATCTTGAAGGGGTGGTATAACAAGTGCTCATACATACATACATGTAAGTTTTTTAAAACTTAATCTGTCTTTGTGTGATGTTTCAGTGAGAGGGCACCAGAACCGCAGCCATCTGGTGGCAGACTGGACAGGAAGTGCAAGAGGAATGTAACGTACACCGTAAAACACAAGCGAAGAAGAGCGAGAAAGGTTGCTGCTCAAGAACAAGGAGCGCCGCCGATGGAGGAGCTGGACCAAGAGACGGAACGAGACAACGAACAATGGCAACCCCGGACCAGTGAAGAATACGTCACCTGTCCAATGCCAGAATGTTTTAAGAAATTTATTAACGAAACTGCGCTCAGGTATCACTTGACGTCCTCTGGTCACCAACGGAAAGAGGACAACTTGAAGTCGTGCAGACCAGTTTTAAAAAAACAAGAGATGACAGATTCAGATTGTGGACGGTTGGCGATGGATAATGTGGCACACATTTCGAACTTTAGGAAACGAGTTTTTGAGGAAGAAGAGAATGGAAAGAGAATTTCTCAAGAAGCGCAGATTTCTGAATGCGTCGTACCAGTTTCGAACCACTTGTCGAGTTCTGGAAAGGAAAGCGTAAAAATCACGGAACCAACTCCTGTGGATGCAGCGTCAAAGTTCTCGATGTTTCTGGATGCTACACCTAGATTGTGCACACCCATGGATACTGTACCAGATGTTTCAACAGTACCAGAGTTCTCGATGCGTGGTGATGCCTTGCGAAAGTTCTCTATGTCTGTGGATGCTTCACAAAGGTTCTGCGCACCAATGAATCACATGCCAAATGTTTCAACGTTTGAGGATACCTGGTCGCCACTCTTTGCATTTACAAAGATCAGGCCAAAATGTAGTACTTCTTTTGATTCACTACCAGAGTTCTTGATGCCTGTCGATACCATGCCAACGTTCTCTCCAGCTGACGAGCTACGGCCATGTGCAAACAGTGAACCACCTTCTTCATTTCCAGACAGACCCAGTGTAAATTCTTCAAGTCCAGCACTATATCCTACACCCAATATTCCGACTTCTTGGTGTGCCAGTGATCCACCTTCGCTAGTTACTTCAAGGCTTGAACTTCACCCAATTACCAATTCCCCGGCTTCTGGCGATGTCAGCGATCAAACTTCTTCATCTGCAGATGCAAAGTCTACAAGTCACGAGGTACATGTTTCGACCGTCGTCCCAGCTTCTTGTAATGTCACACCACTCCATTCTCCATCTCAGAGCATACCCAAGTGTGCAGCTGTCAATGCAGGTGATACGTTTCTTCATCTGGAGGATGCCAGGTGTAGAGACGCTTCTGAGTGTGCAGTTGTCAACAGGGGTTATTTGTATTCACAACTGGACGATACTGATTCCACATCTGTTGCGAGTGTGTTTTCCTCTTCGCTGGTTGGAGATATGGCTACACTGTCCTTTGGAGACGAGTATAAGTCACTAGGAGTGGGTGGCAATATTCTCGGACCGGAAGTTAACGATTTGCTCATTTTTGATGAAACTGATAACCGGTTGTCAGCAATGGACTGCTCGAGAGGCGGAAGTACGTCTACCGTTTCAGAAAGTTTGTTGATCTCTGTAGAAACAGCTTCCACGTCCCTTGTTGATGATAGCGTAAATGACCCCGCAGTTAACGTCAAATTGTCATCTCATTATGGCAAAATGCCTTTTGGATGCAATGAAAAAACTGATTTAGCAGAGAATTCGCAATTTTTGTTGGGTGAGGATCAGTCTGTCTCGATAGATATGACAGAATTTCTGACGGTTCCAGCGGATATGATCGATATAGCTGAGAATTCATATTTGTCCTCGTTAAACAGAAACGTGAGAGTGTTCACAGATACAGTTGATTCATCTGGGAATATGGAATTCTCTGTGCATGAGGACGTGACTGTCTCGTTAGATGAGAAAAAATTCACTGTTAAATCGCAAGTGTTAACACCGAGCACGAATTTGACAGTCCCTGCAAGTAAGGTTGACTCAGCTGAGAATTCATTAGTCTTCTCAGTAAATGAGCATTTACAAACCTTCTCGTTAGGTGAGAATCTAGAGTTGGCTGAGAATTTGCCTTTCCCATCAGGGCATAAATATCGGACATGCGTTCTAGATTCGTTTGATTTGCCCGAGAATTCACCAGCATTCTCAGCGAATGAGAATGAGAACCTACGAGGGTCTTCAATGATTGAGAAGTTACAGGCCTTCTCAACGATGGAGAGTTTACCATCATCGTCGGTTCACGAGAATTTACAAGTCACCTCATTTGGTGATCATTTACAAGCGTCATCACTGAGTGAGACTTTTCATGCATCCTGTGAGAATTTCTCAGCGATGTTTGACAAGTATCTGTTTCCCTCTGCTGGCATTATGACAACAGAGGATGAGGCGTGCACCCTTAGCGAGAAGGCGTCTGTTGGAGGTGTTCAAAACACAAATTCGCCGATCTGTTTTGGCGCGGAAGTACCGTCGACCATAAATGAAGCCCATCTTGTAAATAACGTCCATTGTTTCATGACAGAGAATGATGACCCAACCTTAACTCTTGCTAGGCGTGATTTCAACGAGGCCAAGTCAGAGGAATCGGAAAATGTTGATATCACGGGATCGCGTGGTGGGTATTCGACGCTATGCTACGAGCCGGTCTCACCAGCATCCTCGGGTACTAAATCACCAAATTGCCCGGCCTTTTCTGTGGAGCTGTATTCAACTCGTGCAACTGGTTCGAGTGAATTCGACGAACTTCCTGTGGGGAAATTAACCGTTGATGAAACTACAGTTCCGCTGTCTTCACCCACCCGTGAATCACAGCCACCAACATGCGGATCAGAGCTGCCCACAAATCCAGAGCACAGTTCTAAAATCGTTTACGATCTATCGGACATATCCGACCCGGAGGATGAGCCACCAACATCGACGCCTTTCGATCCAAACTGCCAGTCCGGACCGTGGTTCCAGTTAGGAAAGAACGGTTACGGTCTGCCAGCATTTCCTTCAGTTCTGCCTTCAGACACGAACTATTCATATGCGAATTTCTGCGGACCGCCATACAACTATTCCTCCAGCTCTTCGTCGGTCGCTGGTCCATGTTTTGAAAGCATGCATGGTGGTAACTTTTCTGATGTGTTGGTCAGCCAGATTGGTAGGACATCCGAACTGGGTGAAGGTTTCGACTCCACTGAAACGATGCCTCAGTGTTTACAAGTTAGTAATCGTTGTGACGTTGGTGGAAGAATCTGTGCAACGCCTTCTGCATTCGTTCAAAATGTGACACCAGAATCTCATAATCTTGCAGCGAGTTCTTTGCCTGTGGATGACATCAGCGATTGTGTCAACCAGTCGAGCATTTACAATGCTAGTGCAACTGGAACAACCATCCCTTTTGAAGGCACACAAAACTTCCAATCAAATTTTGAAGATATCGATTCACCTGTACGACAACCAGAAGCCTGGGCAGATATGTTCTACACAAACAAACAGTACGTCAAAGGATTTAGTAAAGATGAATACTCAGGATTACAGGGTTATAATTCCGCTTCAACAGTCTGTGATAAATACAGTGAACATGCCGGAAGTACTGACAGAATTTCTGGTTCGTTGCACCACCCGGATTCTCAGAATTTTGCATCGTTACCCGATTCTGTGAATAGTGTTTTGTACACTCCGAATGTCTCCGGTCTGGATAGTTTTCTAGAAACTTTGGATGACCTTCGAGAAATGTCTGCCGAGAACTATAGTTGTAATACTCAAAGAGAAACAACTTCTGATCAGTTGAATTTTGAATTTGCTTCATCGACAGAAGCAAAACGGTGAAGAATAAACCTATTATATCAAATTCAATTAAAAAAGGAAATGCACTTACAAGGCAGAAAATGGAGAATTGAAAAGGTAGGTTCTTGTTAATTAGACTGACTTTACTTTGTAAATTGTAATGGTGACATTTGGCAGGAGTGATTTAATTGTTTTGAATTGCATGTATTTGTTCATGCTAACTTAACATAAATGTTATTCTAGGGTTGAATAACAGATTTTGTATCAATCCGTACATATCTGTGATTAGTTTCTTGGTGTTCAAAACAGATCAGTCAGATTTATTTTAAGCTTACTACCCCTTGCATTTTAATTTTAAGCTTACCTACCTCTTGGGTTTTAATTTTAACCCTTATGCAACCTTGGGTTTTAATTTTAACCTTACCTACCGCTTGGGTTTTAATTTTAGCCTTAATTACCCCTTGGGTTTTAATTTTATCCTTACCTTGCATTCAGAGTTTCAGTTTCAACCATCATCTAACCTCTAATGACCTTTGAACTCCTTGGTGGTGTTTGACCTGTGAAGGAACTGAACTTCTTTTGTGATGTGCTGTTGAGATTTGCTTCTGTGTTTCCCTTTTTTGCAGCTATCTTCTGGTAGATAAGTTTCCAAATGGCCTTCCATTGGAGCTACGTCTGCTACCAAGGACAAATTCTTCTGTCTTTTACTTACATGCATCTTTAAAAACCGTTCTTTTCAGCTGGGCCGGGTATCGTAAAGGGGTCGCTATATCAAGCTTATATTAATTAATTGAGACTTAATAGTTGCTTTGTTGGGGTTGTGTTTATGCTTAATGTTGGTTTATCTATTGCAGGTGAAGTCCATTTCAAAGCACAGAACGAACGAACTAGTAAAGACGAAGTGTCTACAACACGACCGTCCTCCCTTGCCTCACACTTAGTGACCTCAGAAGATTCTGGAATTACCTGCTCAAGACTTGTGATAACGTTATTTGTAGAAAATCGAGTATTTATCATAAAGTGTTCACTGCAATGTTGTTGTCTGTTCATATGTTTGTGTTTGGAGCATCTATTTTTCTATTGGTTTTTGTGGCGTTATAGTGGTTTTATGCTCCCAACAGGGCTATGCAAATAGACCGTCTTGGACTACACCCTATAATTTGTGGACCCTCTTTACTTGACGTTTCTCGTCGAGCTATCGTTTGACCCATACGGATAAGAGTTTTGATCATTCAAGCATGCAGCATTGCCTCCTAGTACATGCAGTGCTTTTTTTCAGCCGGAGCGGTCCGGAACGGTGTTCCAGGACCTTTTTTCAACTAATAAAAATAATTTAGTTAATTAAAATATTTCATAAAAAATTATTTTAAATTATTTAGGTACTTTAATTTAATTTCAGTGCTCTCAGTGTTTATTGATGTTGATATATATGCAATAGAAATATTAGCTTACAATATGCCGCTATAATTGTCCCCAATTTCTTGAGCTCCGGAACCTTTTTTCTAGAAAAGTAGCACTGAGTAGGCTACATGTACTACTAATTAAGGAATAGCTGATCTTTGCCTTTGTATTATAAACAGGATTTTATTAAGCACTTGTAGATTCCATATTTCATTAGTATTTACTCAACTCTTTACAGTCTACCTCTGATTAACATACAGGATTTTTAAAGACTCGTGTATATACTGAAAAGAGTTTACATTTCATTATTTTTTAAATGCAGTTTAAGGCCTGTCCAGTTTCTTGATCCGTATAGGACTGTTTTATTTCGATCTGGCTTTTCTGGGAACTTGAAGCAACCATCTATTGATACTTATGCATTTTTATAACGGCTGTATATTAGTCATTAGAATAAGGTTAGACTAGATGCATAGATAAAGGTTTCATGATACAAACTGAACAGTATTTTGCATATACGTTATTCCTGCATATAGTTATTTGTAAATATGTTGGTTGCATTTTGCCAATATGTGCTATTTCTTGTTAATCCAGTTTAGCCTAATGTCTCTCTAATACCCGTTTCTAATGTTCAAAGCAGCATTGAACTATGTTCTATTCACACATGTTGCAGTTTAAATCAGGAGCAATGCTTTTGTTTCTGAACAGATCAGCAAACTTGGGAACTGACGGCTAGCATTTACGTGTACTTTAATTCCAGTATAGCTTTCCATTTTCTGTATCGTGTCTCTACTAGGAAGCCGACGTTGTGTAGATAGAACAGTTTCTTTAATGCATTCTTGTAGAGTTTAAAACTTATTTTTCTTACGAGGCCGATTTGTTGCCTTCGAAATTAAGGATGCAGAAATTATGCAGTTTTTCTAGCACTTTTGTGCAGTGCAGGTAAAGAGCTGTTTATTCGGTTATGTTTCGTTAATTTCCATTGTCCTCGAGTTTAATTGTGCCAAGTTTGTAATTATGAAATATACCACAACAGGCCCGTCCCAATGATGTCTGGGGCCCTATGGAAGTTTTATTTTGGGGCCCTACCCCATTGGGTATTGGAATACGTCATAAACATTGTGCCTAAGAGAGTAGACTCCCCTGGCCTGAGTTAGTTTAAGTAGCTTTTAAATACTGAGCATTATGAACAAAATTAATATAATCTTAGTACCTTAGGTTTACTACTGTATTACTTTTTGGATACTGCTGTTAAGACTTAAAATTTATAATGAACGAATGGAATCATTAAGCATTAATTCCTCACTAGAGAACCCCCCTACTTCTGCCTTGCGAATTACGTCTTTGGCTTATGTAGGGTAAAGCGCAGCACCAAGCAGCTACGGGAACGTTTGCTGCAGCTGTGCCAAGATCTCAAGAGAAGGAATAAAATCCACTGAGGACATGCTGCACGGACTTATTAAGTTATTATTGTTATTATTATTATTACTATTATTTAGGGCTGCGGAAGTTAACGATTAATTAATCGATTAATCGTTAATTAATTTTAACGAATAAATTTATTTTTGATGATTAATCGAAGATCGCTTGACCGCTTGCTATATTGTCAACAAAATATTATATAACAATTTCGTGTGAATAATTTCTTCTCATTCCTATGTTATATCATAATTTTGATATTATCTGGTGGTCCAGGTGCTTCTTTCGTTGTCTTAAGACCACTCTTTTCGTTCGGGTCTTTCGCACTGGGAGCGCCTCTGATTGGTGTTCACTGTGAGAGGAGCTTTATAAATTTATAGATACAATGCAACCGGCTACGATCCTCCTAGAAAAATCTGCTACAAGCAGTGGCGTAACGAGGGGTTTCAGCGCCCAGGGGCAAGGGTTGATGACTGCGCCCCTTTTAATTCTCTTGTTGACTTTTAATCGTTCTTGTCATAGTACTGTGTACTATTGAAAGCTAATTTTGCGCCCCTCTGGTGCTGCGCCCGGGGGCGGCTGCGCCCTCTGCCCCCCTTCGTTACGCCACTGGCTACAAGTCCCTTGATCTTCTACGAGGTTTGGAGACTGCTTCCTCTCTGTCTCAGGACCCACTGCATGGAACAGTCTTCGAGACTATGTGAAGAACGCACCACCTCTGGAGACATTTAAATCACAGCTCAAGACTGATCTGTTTAAACAATCATATAACTTTTTGAACTTATGTACAGCGCCCCTTGCTTCGGCCTCGGTCAGTGGAGGCGCCAGGATTTCAGGTTGGGGGGGGGCTAAAGCTCCAAGTCCTTCACTTTTGTCCCCTCCTCCCTGTGATTTGCAGTGATTTTCCCACTTTTTTGGGGGGCTGAGCCCCCTATCCCCCTGGCGCCGCCACTGGCCTCGGTACGGGAGTGTAGGACATTATCCTCCCGGACATAATCCCCATCGGACAAAATCGCCCCCATTTTGCCTAGGAAATAATCCCCCGGACATAAACCCCCCTCTGTGCAATTAGCCTATTTCTGCATGTCATTGGTAAACCTTAATTACCCTGTTTTTGTTCGCTATGTCATTCAGGTGTAGGCCTACCGTGTAGGCCTAAACTTAAGACTTGTTAGTGTCATTAAGTTCGAAATGAAGACTTGTTAGTGTCAATCGGTTATTCAGTTACAAAATGAAGACTTGTTCGTGTCATATAGATTTACAGTTAAGACGTGTTAATGTCGTTCAGTTGTTAACAAGACTTGTTAATGTATTAACCAAGAATTTTTCATCAATCCATGCTATATTTAGGCAATAATTATTTTCGTCAATCCCACTTCAATTGAAACAAAGACTTAGTTTGATCAATACAGCTTCTATTTACGGAAACAATTATATATTAGTTAAAATTAGTTCATCAACCTGTCAAACTTCCATTTAGGCCTACAATTATTTTCATCATTTTGCTGCTGCTGGTAACAATTATGGAGAATTTTAGGCAGATTATAGGCCTATAGTATAATAAACTTTTCCAGTGGAATCAAAAATATTAGACTATACGATTATATCGTAGCCTGGGGGGCTTTTGTCCGAGGGGATTATGTCCAGGAGGGATAATGTCCGTTCCCTCGGTACGGTGCTATGCAATTAGTCTTATTATTATTATTACTAATTATTATTATTACTAGTGTCACTGTAAAAGTACTTTTAGCGCCTGTGAATAAGGTGGTTCCCGCGACTTCGCTTTTGTGGGCGCTCTAGAAATCTGGAGTTTAAGATTTAATAGTGAAACTTGAAAGTTGAAATAAATTTAAATCATTCCGAGTACGAAGTTACGTAAGGCACGGTCTCTAATACCTCACGAATCAATAATTGACTCGCCGACAAATTATTCCATGTAGCCAAATTACCGCCACTCTCAAGTGGCCGCCCGGTGCGACCGCACTCCCTTGCACTCCCACGCGCCGCCACTGCCACCACACCTCCACTGCCGTCGCTACCACCGTCCCCGCCTTCGCCTCCACCGTCCCCGCCTTCGCACCCACCGTCCCCGCCGTCGCCTCCACCGTCCCCGCCTTCGCCTCCACCGTCCCCGCCTTCGCCTCCACCGTCCCCACCGTCGCCTCCACCGTCCCCGCCGTCGCATCCACCGTCCCTGCCTTCGCCTCCACCGTCCCCGCCGTCTCCTCCACCGTCCCTGCCATCGCCTCCACCGTCACCGCCGTCGCCTCCACCGTCCCCGCCGTCGCATCCACCGTCCCCGCTTTCGCCTCCACCGTCACCGCCGTCGCCTCCACCGTCCCCGCCGTCGCATCCACCGTCCCCGCCGTCTCCTCCACCGTCCCCGCTTTCGCCTCCACCGTCCCCGCCTTCGCCTCCACCGTCCCCGCCGTCTCCTCCACCGTCCCCGCTGTCGCCTCCACCGTCACCGCCGTCGCATCCACCGTCCCCGCCTTCGCCTCCACCGTCCCCGCCGTCTCCTCCACCGTCCCCGCTGTCGCCTCCACCGTCACCACCGTCGCATCCACCGTCCCCGCTTTCGCCTCCACCGTCACCGCCGTCGCCTCCACCGTCCCCGCCGTCGCATCCACCGTCACCGCCGTCGCATCCACCGTCACCGCCGTCGCCTCCACCGTCCCCGCTTTCGCCTCCACCGTCGCCTCCACCGTCACCGCCGTCGCCCAACCGTCCCCGCCGTCGCATCCACCGTCCCCGCCATCGCCTCCACCGTCGTCGCATCCACCGTCACCGCCGTCGCCTCCACCGTCCCCGCTTTCGCCTCCACCGTCACCGCCGTCGCCTCCACTGTCCCCGCCGTCGCATCCACCGTCCCCGCCATCGCCTCCACCGTCCCCGCTGTCGCATCCACCGTCCCCGCCATCGCCTCCACCGTCACCGCCGTCGCATCCACCGTCCCCGCTTTCGCCTCCACCGTCACCGCCGTCGCCTCCACCGTCGCATCCACCGTCCCCGCCATCGCCTCCACCGTCCCCGCTGTCGCATCCACCGTCCCCGCCGTCGCATCCACCGTTACCGCCGTCGCCTCCACCGTCACCGCCGTCGCCTCCACCGTCCCCGCCGTCGCATCCACCGTCACCGCTGTCTCCTCCACTGTCCCCGCTTTCGCCTCCACCGTCCCCGCCTTCGCCTCCACCGTCCCCGCCGTCTCCTCCACCGTCCCCGCTGTCGCCTCCACTGTCACCGCCGTCGCATCCACCGTCCCCGCCTTCGCCTCCACCGTCCCCGCCGTCTCCTCCACCGTCCCCGCTGTCGCCTCCACCGTCACCACCGTCGCATCCACCGTCCCCGCTTTCGCCTCCACCGTCACCGCCGTCGCCTCCACCGTCCCCGCCGTCGCATCCACCGTCACCGCCGTCGCATCCACCGTCACCGCCGTCGCCTCCACTGTCCCCGCTTTCGCCTCCACCGTCGCCTCCACCGTCACCGCCTGTCGCCCAACCGTCCCCGCCGTCGCATCCACCGTCCCCGCCATCGCCTCCACCGTCGTCGCATCCACCGTCACCGCCGTCGCCTCCACCGTCCCCGCTTTCGCCTCCACCGTCACCGCCGTCGCCTCCACTGTCCCCGCCGTCGCATCCACCGTCCCCGCCATCGCCTCCACCGTCCCCGCTGTCGCATCCACCGTCCCCGCCATCGCCTCCACCGTCACCGCTGTCGCATCCACCGTCCCCGCTTTCGCCTCCACCGTCACCGCCGTCGCCTCCACCGTCGCATCCACCGTCCCCGCCATCGCCTCCACCGTCCCCGCTGTCGCATCCACCGTCCCCGCCGTCGCATCCACCGTTACCGCCGTCGCCTCCACCGTCACCGCCGTCGCCTCCACCGTCCCCGCCGTCGCATCCACCGTCACCGCCGTCGCATCCACCGTCCCCGCCGTCGCATCCACCGTCCCCGCCGTCGCCTCCACCGTCACCGCCGTCGCCTCCACCGTCCCCGCCGTCGCCTCCACTGTCACCGCCGTCGCATCCACCGTCCCCGCCGTCGCCTCCACCGTCCCCGCCGTCGCATCCACCGGCCCCGCCGTCGCCTCCACCGTCACCGCCGTCGCATCTACCGTCCCCGCCGTCGCATCCACCGTCCCCGCCATCGCCTCCACCGTCACCGCCGTCGCATCCACCGTCCCCGCTTTCGCCCCCACTGTCCCCGCCGTCTCCTCCACCGTCCCCGCCGTCGCCTCCACCGTCACCGCCGTCGCATCCACCGTCCCCGCTTTCGCCACCAACCTCTTCCGCCTTCGCCACCAGTCGTACTGTTTGGATTTATTGTACACATCAAATATTTTAAGTTGCGTATCTTTAGTTTGTACGTCGACCCGACATTAATTTACTTCGTTTTTGGTGATTTTGACTGGATTTTCGTCTTGGCTATCGTGATGCCTATGACGCTGGGGGGCTAGAATGGTTATCTTCTCGGATACTCTAAACCGGTTTATTCCATCCGGGTGATATGCTTTAGGGGACAACGGCTTTAGGCATAGGCGATATAGGCGGCTGCCTAGAGCGGCACTTTTCAAGGGGTGGCAATTCTGGAAAAATAAAGCATGAAAAGCATATTTTTTCTTGAAATTTGACTATTAAATATAAAAAGGGCGGCATTTTTGTCCTTGCCTATAGCACAGAACTGTCAAAGGCTGCCTTTGCCACCACCTTTTGTGGGCGCTCTAGAAATCTGGAGTTTAAGATTTAATAGTGAAACTTGAAAGTTGAAATAAATTTAAATCATTCCGAGTACGAAGTTACGTAAGGCACGGTCTCTAATACCTCACGAATCAATAATTGACTCGCCGACAAATTATTCCATGTAGCCAAATTACCGCCACTCTCAAGTGGCCGCCCGGTGCGACCGCACTCCCTTGCACTCCCACGCGCCGCCACTGCCACCACACCTCCACTGCCGTCGCTACCACCGTCCCCGCCTTCGCCTCCACCGTCCCCGCCTTCGCACCCACCGTCCCCGCCGTCGCCTCCACCGTCCCCGCCTTCGCCTCCACCGTCCCCGCCCTCGCCTCCACCGTCCCCACCGTCGCCTCCACCGTCCCCGCCGTCGCATCCACCGTCCCCGCCTTCGCCTCCACCGTCCCCGCCGTCTCCTCCACCGTCCCTGCCATCGCCTCCACCGTCACCGCCGTCGCCTCCACCGTCCCCGCCGTCGCATCCACCGTCCCCGCTTTCGCCTCCACCGTCACCGCCGTCGCCTCCACCGTCCCCGCCGTCGCATCCACCGTCCCCGCCGTCTCCTCCACCGTCCCCGCTTTCGCCTCCACCGTCCCCGCCTTCGCCTCCACCGTCCCCGCCGTCTCCTCCACCGTCCCCGCTGTCGCCTCCACCGTCACCGCCGTCGCATCCACCGTCCCCGCCTTCGCCTCCACCGTCCCCGCCGTCTCCTCCACCGTCCCCGCTGTCGCCTCCACCGTCACCACCGTCGCATCCACCGTCCCCGCTTTCGCCTCCACCGTCACCGCCGTCGCCTCCACCGTCCCCGCCGTCGCATCCACCGTCA
Organism: Aporrectodea caliginosa; assembly: GCA_020284085.1. NCBI lineage: Eukaryota > Metazoa > Annelida > Clitellata > Crassiclitellata > Lumbricidae > Aporrectodea > Aporrectodea caliginosa. The sequence continues at coordinate 148,172 of JACEVL010000097.1, forward strand.
CCGCCGTCGCATCCACCGTCACCGCCGTCGCCTCCACCGTCCCCGCTTTCGCCTCCACCGTCGCCTCCACCGTCACCGCCGTCGCCCAACCGTCCCCGCCGTCGCATCCACCGTCCCCGCCATCGCCTCCACCGTCGTCGCATCCACCGTCACCGCCGTCGCCTCCACCGTCCCCGCTTTCGCCTCCACCGTCACCGCCGTCGCCTCCACTGTCCCCGCCGTCGCATCCACCGTCCCCGCCATCGCCTCCACCGTCCCCGCTGTCGCATCCACCGTCCCCGCCATCGCCTCCACCGTCACCGCCGTCGCATCCACCGTCCCCGCTTTCGCCTCCACCGTCACCGCCGTCGCCTCCACCGTCGCATCCACCGTCCCCGCCATCGCCTCCACCGTCCCCGCTGTCGCATCCACCGTCCCCGCCGTCGCATCCACCGTTACCGCCGTCGCCTCCACCGTCACCGCCGTCGCCTCCACCGTCCCCGCCGTCGCATCCACCGTCACCGCCGTCTCCTCCACCGTCCCCGCTTTCGCCTCCACCGTCCCCGCCTTCGCCTCCACCGTCCCCGCCGTCGCCTCCACCGTCCCCGCTGTCGCCTCCACCGTCACCGCCGTCGCATCCACCGTCCCCGCCTTCGCCTCCACCGTCCCCGCCGTCTCCTCCACCGTCCCCGCTGTCGCCTCCACCGTCACCACCGTCGCATCCACCGTCCCCTTTCGCCTCCACCGTCACCGCCGTCGCCTCCACCGTCCCCGCCGTCGCATCCACCGTCACCGCCGTCGCATCCACCGTCACCGCCGTCGCCTCCACCGTCCCCGCTTTCGCCTCCACCGTCGCCTCCACCGTCACCGCCGTCGCCCAACCGTCCCCGCCGTCGCATCCACCGTCCCCGCCATCGCCTCCACCGTCGTCGCATCCACCGTCACCGCCGTCGCCTCCACCGTCCCCGCTTTCGCCTCCACCGTCACCGCCGTCGCCTCCACTGTCCCCGCCGTCGCATCCACCGTCCCCGCCATCGCCTCCACCGTCCCCGCTGTCGCATCCACCGTCCCCGCCATCGCCTCCACCGTCACCGCCGTCGCATCCACCGTCCCCGCTTTCGCCTCCACCGTCACCGCCGTCGCCTCCACCGTCGCATCCACCGTCCCCGCCATCGCCTCCACCGTCCCCGCTGTCGCATCCACCGTCCCCGCCGTCGCATCCACCGTTACCGCCGTCGCCTCCACCGTCACCGCCGTCGCCTCCACCGTCCCCGCCGTCGCATCCACCGTCACCGCCGTCGCATCCACCGTCCCCGCCGTCGCATCCACCGTCCCCGCCGTCGCCTCCACCGTCACCGCCGTCGCCTCCACCGTCCCCGCCGTCGCCTCCACCGTCACCGCCGTCGCATCCACCGTCCCCGCCGTCGCCTCCACCGTCCCCGCCGTCGCATCCACCGGCCCCGCCGTCGCCTCCACCGTCACCGCCGTCGCATCTACCGTCCCCGCCGTCGCATCCACCGTCCCCGCCATCGCCTCCACCGTCACCGCCGTCGCATCCACCGTCCCCGCTTTCGCCCCCACTGTCCCCGCCGTCTCCTCCACCGTCCCCGCCGTCGCCTCCACCGTCACCGCCGTCGCATCCACCGTCCCCGCTTTCGCCACCAACCTCTTCCGCCTTCGCCACCAGTCGTACTGTTTGGATTTATTGTACACATCAAATATTTTAAGTTGCGTATCTTTAGTTTGTACGTCGACCCGACATTAATTTACTTCGTTTTTGGTGATTTTGACTGGATTTTCGTCTTGGCTATCGTGATGCCTATGACGCTGGGGGGCTAGAATGGTTATCTTCTCGGATACTCTAAACCGGTTTATTCCATCCGGGTGATATGCTTTAGGGGACAACGGCTTTAGGCATAGGCGATATAGGCGGCTGCCTAGAGCGGCACTTTTCAAGGGGTGGCAATTCTGGAAAAATAAAGCATGAAAAGCATATTTTTTCTTGAAATTTGACTATTAAATATAAAAAGGGCGGCATTTTTGTCCTTGCCTATAGCACAGAACTGTCAAAGGCTGCCTTTGCCACCACCTCTACCTCCTTCACCACACCTCAACCGCCGTCGCCACCACCTCCACCAAAAATGGTATTTTGGGGCCCCTAACTTTCGGCGGAATCGCCGGGGCCCTATGCGGTTGCGTATTCCTAGGGACGGGTCTGTACCACAACCTCCTAATTTTGAGCGACCCCGAGTCATTGATGCGCAGTTTGTTAATGCCATCAATTGTGAGTGGAACAAAGATAAGTAAGTCCTAATTGTTATGCAAATAAAAACCATGGAAAAGAAACCATGGTTATGAATGCAAGATCAACAAAAAGCAACGCATAATGATTGTTTATTCAAATCCAAAATAATGACCAGTATCTATCATGAGCTCTTTAGAAATCCCAGACTGGAGCAGGTTTGACGCTGGAGGAGGCATCCCGTCTCTCGTTCTTCCTGTGCCTCGGTTTCGTAGCTCTGCTCTGCGCAGTCCGGACCTTTTCCTTATATTTCTCCTTCTTTATTTCCTTTTTTACCATTTTATCCCAGTCTTCTTCGTTAGACGCAGCTACTTTTCTCGTACGTCTGTTGTGCCGCTTTTCCCTCCTAACTAAATTCTCCGATGGTCCGGTACCTTTCCGTAAACTCTTTGAATCCTGCTCTTCACCGCTATCCGCTTTGTCGCTACTTCCTTTCGTGTCAGTATCTCGACGTTTGTTTTTGGAATCGCTATCAAATTCGTCGCTCGCATCGTCTGAATCGGTTTCATCGGCTTCGGAAGAGCTCTGAGAGTCGTCCAAGTTTGCAACCGTGGAAACCGTTGCTGTCTTCAAAGTGCAGCCAGCATCCTGTCTGTCCTTGACCACCGCATCACCACCTGTTGCGATGGAGGCATCGTCTCTTTTGCAGTCGTCGTCTTGACTACCACTGTCGTCATCATCCTCCTCTTCGGAACAATCGCCTTTGTTTTCACTTCCATCGTTTGCTTCCAGTGTCTCAAAAAGCTTAAACAGAAGAGAAAAAATTAAGTGTGTATATTCTTTATCATACCAGCACTACATGTATTCTAATTAATACAATGAGAGTACAACATTCTAATTATAAACGTTTTTTGCATAAGAAGGAGATCAGTTCTTTCCCAAACAAGCATAAGAGCCCCGTGTGTTGAGCACAGACCATTGACACAATGCAACATTTGTAGTATCTACACACTTGTTTAATTCATTGAGGTAATATAAGGTACATGTAAGTTATTTAATCTCCGACTAGATCTTCTGAAATGGGAGCTATACAAATTTCACCCATACACCACACTTGTCTAGGGCTGAATGAACATATTATACAAGATTTCCAATAATATTACTTAACTACGCTTTGCAAACTTTCAAGTACTAAGTAGTCTCATCCTATTGGGGTTGCACTTTAATCAAAGGCTTTTTAATCCATATGGCTTTTTCACATTTTAACATGGAAGTTCTGCATGTTACACGTTTGTGGTTGCCAGATATCTATCATTGGAGGGCTTTCAAAAGAAGAATGCTTTAGGTCTTGAGTGCCTAATTATCGGTGTCCAAGTGCCTTTGCCTTACACCGAGTTACATTGTCTGGTTCACTTATAATGGTAGCGTTAAACAATTACTGAATACAAGAATTTTGAGGCTCTTGTTTACATAGAGTACCCAGAGGAGTTTTAAAATCCTCCACAGAAGAGAAATACAAAAGGCTGCAAACGCTAAACTCGTACATACCTCTGCAAGTTGATTCAAATGTGTCTTTGTGAAACCGCTGGCCTCGACTTCAACGTCTATACCTTCCGTCTTTCTGCAAAACCAAAGCAGCAGAACATTTCTATAGCACTTCTTACATACCATTCATTCCAACTAAACAGATACAGTATTGTGCATTCCCATTAAATAGATGCAGTATTCTGGTCATTTATACAAAAACTAGAATGCCAAGTCGAGAATAAATTACCCTCGTGCTTACTTATGCATTTGACTTACTTGGCTTACTTATGCACTTGACCAAGATAACTCCAGTCAGATATTTAGTCAAGGAGATAGCCAAGGTGGTTGACAATAAAGACAGAGAATTTTTCGTACATACACAGGTGGCAGCGTGGACACACAACACAGATTTTTGTCAACGCTGAAGCTGTAGACAATAGCTGGCATTATAACCGAATGTTAACCAGCACCCAAGAGAATCGCTGACCTTTGCATCAGGGTTTTTGATTTCAACCACAATGTACAAATAGTATTTTGCTGTTGAGTTGCAAAAACCTGCGTAGAAAGGGCAATTTTACTACTTCAACAAACCATATGGATGATCAACAATTTTAACCAACTGCATTGCGAAAGATGCCTACCACATCACATAAGCATTACAAAGGCGCTCTGTTTTCGTCTGATCAAACAAATATATATAAACAATTATACGTCAATAGTACTTACATGATGTCTTTAAAGGTGGGGTATTCAGCCCCATCAAATCCAAATCGCCTTTCAAAAAACGTACGAATGCACTGAACATCTCGGTTGAAATAGCTGAAAAACCATCAGACCAAATAATGGAATAAAGCTACTGAAACATAGATTCAAAATAACCAGGGATGGGCAAATTACTTCGGAAAATGTAACTGAATTACAAATTACTTTGGGAAATAAAATGTAATTTCAAATTACAAAATACATGGGAAATGTAATTGAATTACAAAATAACAAATTACAAATTGCGCAATTTCAATTACGTAATTTCAATTACTGCCCATCCCTGAAAATAACTAACACCCCACAGCTCATATTGCTATGAATTCTGACTCTGCAGTTTTAACAGTATCCTAGCCTATCACTCACAGTCTTCCAGCCATATTATTTTGAATAACATACTACTACATTGGAGACTTGTTAGAGCATGCTTCACTATAAAACAATTTCCAACAACAGTTGATGACTGATCCCAAGATTAATTCATCGACGCACTCTAAACTTCTTACGACGGGTTCTCACTGTATGGCACCTCTTGCCATCGCTCCCAAGTGCGGTGCTACATAAATGAGTCTCTGGTGTACACGCATTCATATATCACCATCATTTTAAACGAATATAGCAAAGTGCATTAACAACTTGCTCAAGGTCTTTACTTGCACTGCAACTGTCTGAGGGAGGTCTGAATGCAAATGCTCCAAGTTACAAGGCAAGTGCAGAGCCACAAATGCTACACAGTGCAGACTCTCAGAGCCATATATGCCACACAGTGCTGAGCCACAAATGCTACACATTGCAGAGCCATATATGCCACACAGTGCAGAGCCACAAATGCTACACAGTGCATAACCACATATGCTACACAGAGTAGAGCCGCATATGCTACAATGCAGAGCCACATATGCTACACTGTGCAGAGCCACAAATGCTACACAGTGCAGACCGAAGATTACAACACCCAAGTGCTTACCAACAATACTTACAATTCAGCGTTGACGTGTGAAGTGGAAACTGTTTGTGGCAAATCATAGACAACGATGGTCTCATCATCCTTGACCATGATGTTGAACTCGTTGAAGTCGCCGTGAATCAATCCACACGAAGCGAGCTTTACGACGAAATTCATGCATTCGTCATAGACATTGGCTGGATCAGATAATTCACGCAGCTGATGCCTGCAAGAAAACACAGAAGCAGATCTTACAATGTGTGTAGCTGTTAACATGTATGTCTATTCATAAATGTGTCTCTGCATGTGTGCCTGTGTTCATTTATGTAAGTGTGTATGTATGCATCCCAGGGATGGAGAACCTTTTACAAGGTGCGTGTCAAAATGCCGCTAAAACATTTAAAAAATACTGTCGCGTGCCCCTTGGAATTCTTAAGTATATAAATGTTGATCTCAAGTAGGTTTTAACTGACAAAGTGTAACAAAAAAATGGATTAAAAGACATTATTTCAAAGATGGTTTTAGAATGGTGTTAAAATAAAGTCCTTCATAAAAGAAAATGTGGATTCCTCAAGTGATTTTGTATTTCTAAGTTTGAAATTTGGATGGACACTCCAAATTCTGCCCAAGCAATCTGAGCGCGTGTCACTTTGGACACACGTGCCATAGGTTCGCCATCCATGATGTATGCATTTGAACATCATAAAGCAAAATTCTTAAGAACCTCGCAAAAGCACTTAAACATCAGTGACAGAACAAACAAGGTTCGATCATTTATGATTAACATAATTAATTATACAACTGCCGTATGCTGCTAGTTGAGGTCCATTTTTTCTTTGTGTGTATATTTTTCGTTTTTTCTTCTTCTCTGTACATGTGTTTAATTACTTCTATGCTACCCAACTGAGGCTAAATAAATTTTATATATTAATATATTTGACTATAGCTAATTTTGTCACTTGTTTCAATTACAAGATCAACATATTAAGTCGATTAGGTAAAGTTCGTGAGTGAACTGTATGCATACATACATAGATACATACATAGCATCTAACAATAACTCAAATCTATAAACACATTCAATAACGTTTGTAGACTACTAGAAATATCACCATACATCGGTGTTCCGTTGATAAGCTCCATGACAACGGCATGGCGATTGCAGTCGATCGGCTTGGGAACCGCAAAGCCTCTGTCACTTAGAGCCTGTAGGAAGTGGAACTCTTTAGAAGCCGAAGCATTCGACAGATGGACCCACGACATGAAGCTGCGATTCTTGTGATAGTCTCTCTTGTTCTTCACCTGACGAAACGACGTCCGACCCAACCTACAAACAATCGAAACAATCAAATAATTAAGATAATAATAAAAACAATAACAAAATAATAATAATAATCTTTGTCTATTATAATTCAAACTGACACCCCGCAGTATGATTACAATTCATAGTAAGAACGGATAATCATATTTATTACAGGATCGAATATAACTGTTTGGCAGCCAAGCAAGGCGCCCATCACGTCCTACTGCTTACTTTACCAACGCCATATGGCGAATGAAAGGCTGAGTAAATCTATTAGTCTTAAGAACTCAACTGTTCACACACGGCTGTTAACAGCAGCTTTCAGACTAGTGCTAGAAAAATGGTCAGCTACATACATATATACATTGGTATGTCTGTATATACATCATCTTCAGCTCCTGACACCAGCCATTTGGCGGCGATAGGTACGAATAAATTATCTCCACTGTCCTCTGTCATTTGTCAAGGCCATTGCTACCCTTAGTGTCAGTCCAAGCCAGGTTCAGGCCAGGAAGAAGCACAGTTAGTCAACTATTCACAATGTATATACATACAGACATTAAAATTAATAAATACTATGGCTTGGCTGAGTTGGAAGATATACCTAGGTACCCCCTCAAAGTCCGACTCACACCTCATCGTGGTGAGGGGTGAACAATCAAGTAGGGATGGCCTGCTGGGGCTATGCCAACAGTGGTGAAGGTTTCGACCGAAGTACCACCTAGGGCGCTACGCGTGTTGGACAGGCTCAGCAGGAACCCTGAAAAAAGATTGGCCAATGTGAGCAGCAGGTCTCGGGCAGCAGCGAGACTTCAGTGGACTTGACGGAGGATCCAGTAGAAGGACAACGGCAAGTCCATATCAATGGAGGGCATGTCTGGTAAATCCGGGGCATGGCCTCCATACTGCGAGATGGAAAGGAACTGGAGAACCTACCATCTTACCATCTCCAAACAGCATCATGAAAATGGAATCCAAAGATACTGACGGAAGACAGGAGACGCTGGAGGAATATTATTCATGATGCGGCCGACCCTCGAAACGAGGATGGCTGAGAACAGAGAACAGATGGCTTGGCTGAGTTGGAAGATATACCTAGGTTTGGACACATATCCAGCTTTGTGCTGGAGGCATTGTAATGGTTGCCTATGCACAGATCTGAATGCTTGGGTGTGCTGTAATTGCCATCAAATTCAATACATACATATGTACATACATACATACATACACATATAGTGCACACAAAGCATGTAATTAATGTCTTACAGTTTTACCAATGATAAGAAGTTCTCACCGATGAAGCTTGAGGCAGAGGTCTTCATTATCTGGACTTAACACATTGTAAATGTCTAAAAACAAGAAACGTAAACAACACCTTTATTTTATAAACCTTTATTTGTGGACTGATCTGCCTTGTTTAAAGGGCTTAACACAAGGGCATCCTTACACAATATGCATCATCATAACACACACTTTCATCGCATACAATCAGCACAATCAATCTCAAATTTAATTCAGCCCTAAAAATGGCACCTTGTTCCAAAAAACCACCACTACAGCTTGGTATCTGATATGTCTCTGAAAGCAATGTTACAAGGACCTAAACATAAACCTTGACATAAACCCTAACAGCACCAACTAAAGAAACCAACTACACCAACTGCATAGGCTAGAGTACTCCCGTTCGGTTTGGTCTTTAACGATGAGCTGCATTGGTTTCCCAGTCACTCATAGTACACTCTCATCATTAAAGTATTAAGTGATGCTACATAAATGTTCAATTAATAATTGAATTGTAATTATAATTACAACTGTACAATGGATTGTATTTGTCATTGTAAGGTTCCACAAACTTATAAAGTGCCACTTAAATAGAAACTCCATTGAAAGACATGTAATAACAGATTAGGGATGTTAAACGATAATCGGAAATCCGATTATCGGTTTCGAAAACGATAATCGGTTTTCGTTATTGACAAAACGATTATCGAATTCTGCCTCTTACATATAAAACAGAGTCTTCTATAGCGAACGAGGTAATAGTAGAACCCTACAGCAACGTATTATTGCCTCTTATATATAAACGGAGACATCCACAGCCAACAAGGTAATAGTAGAACCCCTATAGGGACCTATTATTGCCTCGTATATAAAGCGGTCTTCCACTGCCAACGAGGTAATAGTAGAACCCCGTACATGTATGTACGTTATGGTACGTAGCGATTATCGGTTTTCAGTAACTTGCATTATATGATAATATATTAAATTTCCTATGAAGGCAAATAAAAAAACCGATAATCGGTTTAAAATCGGATTTCTAAAACCGATAATCGGTTTGCCAAAAAAACGATATTAACAACCCTATAACAGATGGATACATACATCCTCTATTATCCCTTAGATTCATCACTTGACTATACAGTGTACATAACGATAACTTTAACAGAAAAAACTCAGGCTATGAAGTATTCTTATTCCATACCTGATTCTTTTCCAACTCCAATCTTATGTCCAAGCGAAGTGATAACATCTTTTCCTGACAAAACGTTCAGCGCCAGATAGTCGTGCCCCTGGTTCGTCAGACGGTAGCCATAGACTATGATCAAGAACAATGTCTCAGTTACTCTACACCGTTACTTTGCTCATTCAACAAGCAAAAACTTTCTGGATAGGAACAGTTTTTTTGGCTTTGGCAGGTTTTGGAATGCACGTCCTACAACTGTTGGCTACGCAGTATCTTTCTGGCAGTTCCAGTATTCACCAACATTATACTTAAGCTGTGACATGGTGGGGCATGGTAGCTGAATGGATAGAGTGCTCGGCCTGTGACGCGGAGTGTATGGGTTTGAGGCTCCACTTAGGCAGCCACTGTGTTAGGACTTTGAGCAAGTCCTTCACGTACAGTTGTTCAATGCCATTGACGCTCTCTCCTATGGTCACTTGTGCACTTCTGAACTTTTGAAAGGAGGGCAATATCAATGTCAATATTGCATTGTTGTAATGTACAAAGTTTGTCAAGAAGAAAGCAAGAAATAAAATTCAAAATGGCAATGAAACATGGCTATCCAACAGATCTAAGTAGGTAAATCTCTACATGAGGTTAAAATATTTTTCACCTACATGTCATAGTTCTAACATACCGACAGCAATGTAACAATATGACTCCACTGCGGCATCTCTACATACCCTGTCTTCCACCTTTTTCGTAGGCCACAAGTCGATACTTGATGAGTTCCCCGAGAATTTTGTGGCAGCCTCCGTGGTGAAGCGCAGCAATGGCCTCAACGACAACTGCAGGAACAACCTCATGGTCCTTCATGGCCTTCTCAACCTTACATTCGATACAAACAGACATCAATCAATTGCACAATCAAACATAAATTTAGAGCCAATGATTCTCTCGAGGGTCGGTTAGGGTAAGAATTAGGGTTAGTGTCCTCATTAGCAAACCTGGTACCGTCCGGCGTCCGCGCGGCATACCCAATGATATTGTATAGTGCTTCAGCCCCGATACTATAAGTTTGCCTCTTTCCGCCGCAGAAGATTTATCCTAATTAAATGTAAGTTTGTATTCTTCTCGGTCTCTGTCTGTCGGTCTGTCTCTCTCCCTCTCTACACCTCGATATTTCAGTTGACTAACCAAAGGATTACCTTCTCCAGCAGAAGATTCAAATGATGGTGCAACATCAGAGATAATATCGGTCCCAAAAGGCGCTATATACCGCATATCGGATATAACCTTATAACGACTCTAAGCTGTTTCATCAGCTGTGGACATGGATACAATGATTTGTTTGTATGTTACGCTCTGCGTAAATTCTTGGCCCAACTTCAGAGCCGATGACCACGTGTTTTCAAGGTATAGCCAAAATTCAACCACCACAAGACGATTTAAATAATTGGAACTCACAGCGGACAACACTCGAAAGTGTTTTTTCGTCATATAGCGAAGCATTGAAGCATCTAACTTTCCCATTTTCTACAATTTTATTCAAAACAGCTTTGAAAATGAGAAATTTTTCACGATATAAAAACAAAACTAAATAACACATGCGATGATTGCGATCAGCTACGACAGGAAGTTGTCGACCCTAAACATTGTATCATGATTTCAAGGAGTCCACACTTCATTAACGTGTTATTTATGTAGCGGGGTTACATAATTATCGTTGCTTACTCTGTACCTACATCTGTACGGAGGGAGTTTTATTGTGAAGTCGTCAGATTTAAAAGTACTGACCAATCTCCACATCATTAGTCGTTAATCGAACTACGGACGTTCCTTTTTCATCAAAGGCAACGGTTTATAGGCAGGAGCGTAGCCAGACTTAAATTCAAGAAGAGGCATGCAATTTGATAAAATTCTGGTTATTGGGGTCATTGGTCAATAGAAGTTCCAGTATATAAAGAAAGCAAGAGGAGGCAACTGCCTCCTCGTGCCTCCATGTAGTTACGCCTATGCTTATAGGATTTCTGGGCATAAACCTTATTAGAACTGCGGATTGATTTTGGTGTGCATCGGTTGATGCATTGTACATTATGCACATGCGCTATAGAAGTTGATAATTAATGGTAACAATTAATAGTAACATTGAGCTCTCTGCAGACCATGGAGATCAGTTTTTTCCGCGCTCCCTTCTCCCTTAAAGCATATCAGACGTAGGCTACATAATAGGCCTAAATGTGCACGAGACATCCTCCACTAAACCAGTTAGCTACATTGGTTTGAGAGCGTAGGCTGTGTCTCATGCGCCTCTGTGCTATAGAGCATGCGGATCGCGGTTCGCTTCCCGATGCTGGCTTATAATATCGGAGATTTAAATCTTGGGCTAGCACGTACGGTCCGTGTACGGGGAACTTATATGGCGCGGCTATTCACTCTATCCCTTTTCTGTCGCGGAAACATTTTACTACAGGTCAAAGGGCAATTAAGTCATCTGAAACCACTGCATGGCCAATATTGGTCCTTGCTCTGATCCACGTCGTTGTACTAAATAACCTCTGTAAACTATGGATAAAATAATTGCCGTGTCCTTCGCGTGTGCAGTAATTATAACCGGTTAAGATTAAATTAATAAATTTACTCATTGAGGGGGTAGGCCTATTACGTTTGATTCATACAGAGGTACGAACCTTATACCTTAACCTTGCCTATAGGCCTAATCCTTACGGGCGGCTTTAAATAATAGGCCTATTTAGATTTCAGGTTAATATACAACCACAAACCACGTAGGCCCTACACACTCAGACATAGGCCAGTATTTTATAACACAGCGAGTCAGCGACTTAAACAGAGCGCTTTAATGTAGTGTTAACAATGTGCGGACAACGTGTTCACGGCTAAAACCATTACATTTCTTTAGGCCTATTTCAACAACAGAAACCGACAGTCGTGTTCTTTTCAGCCAGTACTCAGTAGCAGAGGCTTATCCAGAATTTGAAGTCAGGGATGATGTTATATAGCAAATAACGAAAAACTGGAGCTAAGACTTATAATTATTTCCCTTCCGTCCTAATAAAGTATAGGAGCCATGTGTGCTGAAACTAGACGGGTCTATGGGCTATGGCACACTGGCCATGCAGTCCACTACTGTCTCTTACGTGCTTTGACTATTGACAAGACTTTTGTTTATTTTACGTTCAGCATAAAGTTGCAATTTCAACGACATTATAATTATTATAGAAATCGACATTCACGGTCTAAAGTCCTCACTGTCGATTATCAATTAACTTCATTCGAGTTTCAGCGTCGGTTGTGAGCAAGTCCTATTGCTCTGTCGTACTGCTCCATCGTTCTCATCGCCTCTGCTGAAATCTGTTGATGCACCCAGCTCAAAACTCGATGTCCGAGAACCGAGTCCACACCGCAACAGAGACTGTCTCGCCAGGTCGATAACTGGAGGCGGAACGTAACGTTCGCGCACGGACGTCGACCTTGGCAGCAGTGACCCGTTCCGAGGCGCCTTCACAATGATCGGAAGGTCGAGCAACTTTGGAGCAGCCGTCAAGGACGTGGTTGTCTCGATGCACGAACGGCGAAGGCTGCGCAGCTTCGTGGCGGCCGTGTCGCGCTGTTTCTGCTGAATGGACTCGTAGAGCGACGTCTGGCGGACAATCGTCGACATCCTTCGTTGCACCGGAGGAGGGGATGAAGACGTCTCCTCGTCCATCAGCTGGGCGTCATGGTTGACTTGAACACAGTCCATCGTTACCTATAGCACATGTAGATGGGTATACAACTAACTGATTATAGATTCTAACAGATTAGACAAACAGCTGATTCTAATTGATTAGCTACAAGATTTTGATAGATCTAATTCTAATAAATTAGCAAATTCCAGCAGCTAATTCCAATTCTAATCTATTAGCAATTTAACTAACGCGCGTGCCCATCTCTGATAGACTACTTATAACTAATCGTGTCCAGATACTAACGTCGGTTTACTTGGTTACCTGTATAATGAACTATACTTGCTTGGATGCGCGGGTTAAAAAGTAACACTTGTAAGTACAACAACGCAACTTAATTAACAGTTTATTGCAGCTGTAATGGCATATGCTTAATTTTGGGTTGGTATATATGGGTAGGCTACACTCTTCCCCACTCTTTGGACTGGATATCATGTATAATCGTTACCGTTAACTTCAAACTTCTAATTTTAAAGAGCCGCTCAAAAGCTCAGCGCAGGACACCTGCTTATTCACGATCGCGGCATGCCAGATGATATATAGGCCAGCACCTATTAGTCATATTGTAATAACTAAACAATGCCTGTGAAGTTTAGTATGAGCCTGGCATAATCAAATGAGTTGTCGTACTCTTAGTAAACAACAATTAAAACGCTACAGGAAAGAGAGGGAGGGAAGTTATAAACCATTAATTATAGTTCAAAATTACCCCGCATTGTGCCATTGTTTAGTTATACCCAACGAGGTACTTGGCTGTTACTTTAACACGCAAAGGAATGTGTTTATCGCGCCCAGGTTTGCTGCTACTTCATTACAGGCACCAAATAGCTATAATAACATTTCATTGCAGTATTGGTCACGTGGACTATAATTAAAGGATCAAACAAAAGCGCGGTTGTGCGGCCGTAACAAATTCAGCTTGGCATAATACTACAATCAAACCAACGACATAATTAAGGTCCCACATTGTCAGTAAGCTTAGCTTATAGGCTACCATTGTGCTGGAGAACTAATTTATTTTAAATGCTTAAGAAATTAACTCTGAACATTAGAATATATGCCTATACGACCAGGGGTGTAACGAGGTTTAGAAAAGTGGGGGGGGCCTAAATAGGATGTGGTGGATTTATTTGGCGCGAAGCGCCAAAAATTTTTTTAAAGGGCCCCCCAGTTTTTCACAAGGCCCCCCAAGTGGGGGGGCCCTGGGGAGCCTTAGTAACAAATGGGGCAGCTTCAAAAGTCCCAAATTAATCCTCTAATTAGAGTATAAATGGGTGAAATTGGGTGAAAATAGAGTGGAGACGTGTCAGACGGGATATGAAAATACAACAGAGAAAAAGACGGAAATATCGTAGAGTTATAGGATTATCGTAGGATCATTGAGTCTATTAGAGTTTAAGTACTATTACTAATGCAGCCGACTTCTGTACGGCAAGTCTTGACTCTTAAAAATTGATGTGAAATTGTGAATTATTTGATGTACACATTTGAAACAAAAAATGGGAATATCTCAATTTGGACATATCCCTAGATTAGTGGAATGGCAAGCGACCGTAGCGACGATATAGGCATCTAAACATTCTGAAGACTTGTAGTCTACAATGTCCATTTGTAGTCTAGCTTTGGACCTTTGTTTACATGTTATTGCAATTTTGCAAACGTTGCACGTCGATGTTCGTTTCGCATAATAAATTCGTTCATGACTTTGTTGATGTCGATGTTTTCAAGTTTGTCACAGTGAACAGCTGCAATCATTGTATGATTGAGTCTTTCCTGAGTCACTGTGGACCGCATGTAGTTCTTGATTCGACGCAACTGGCTAAACGATCGTTCAGGTGTTGCAGTCGAACAGGGAAGTATGCAGACTAACTTCACAAGTTTTACAACTTGCGGTAGGAGACGTAGGAGCGCACGTTCCTTCTTCAGCAGCTTCAAAATGTCTGAAAATGATGTCATGCCATTGCGTTCCTCTGTTGACATTGGGATGTTCCGAAGCTGCGATAGCTGCCCCACAAGATCTTTGTCCAAGTCTCCAGAAGCATGCATCAAGATACTTTCAATGTCACGCAGAAGGGGTTCTTCTCCACGGCAGCTCTGAACCAACACTGTCTCCATACAGTGCATTATTTTCCATGCGGATGATTCAAACCGTTCACATATACTAGCAGTGACTTTATCTAACACCAAGTAGTACTGTACTCTGAAGTACTGGTCAACAGATTCAAATTCAACTGCACGACTTCCATCCTCGAAGCGCATAGGAGCGTGGCGCATTCTAGGAAGTTTTGCCTCAGCACCATTAAAACGACCTCTGCGAACTTCCACATCACGCCAAATGCTCTCGAAATGCATATCTGTTCTCTTCGTGTTGAGCAGCATCTTTAAAGCTAACACGGATTCTAGTCCCTCCGCTGCTGACAGCTTCGGATTCTGGAGTTGCTTACTCAACTCGTCAGTCATTCCAAACAGTTCTAGACCAATAGTTTGAGCAAAGCTGAACTCAAAAGATTCTAGCCAACGCAGCAAACCGGAGGCCTTAGCCTGTGCTTCGTGAGTCGAGGTACGATCTGATCTTATGTCGTCCAGAATTTGCAGCAACGATGAGGCTTGGCTATCTATTGCAGTTAAAGCATTGTATTTCACTGTCATTCTAGTCGGGCACAGTGGGCGTAATGAATGAATCTGCGAGTCCTCCTGTTCAGAATTTATGTGTCGCAGGTGTGCCATTCTTTTAGGAGAGTGTCTGATGAACGAAGTGAGCTCTAAAATGTTGCTGAAGAAGTCGCGCATGAACGGAACAGCATCTGACACTGTGTCTTTTACACACAAATTCAAGCAATGCATATGACAATATGCGAACACTGCCTTAGGATAATGTCGTTGTATTCTTGCAGCTACACCATTTCTTATGCCGGCCATATTCGCTGCACCATCAAAAGCTAGACCTCTACAGTCTTCCCAACTGATTTGGCAGCGCACAAGAATATCATCGACGGCCGTGTGGATGTACTCTGCTTGGCAACTATCGAGCTGATACAATCCAACAAATTCTTCACAACAGTCAAAGTTATCATCGACATAGCGCAAGCAAAAGCTCAATTGCTCTTTGCACGAGATGTCACTGGTTTCGTCTGCAAGGATGCTGAACATCTGGTCTTTATGAAATTTCTTCAAAATAAGAAGTAAAACTTCACGGCTGATTATCTCAAGAATTTCTATATTCGACCTCAACAGCTATTTCCAACTGTCGCTTTGCTCTTTACTGTGGCTTAGCTCTTTTTTGGAAAGATTTTAAGGACCACTTTTCCTCTCTTTTCTCAAAAAAGTGGGAGGGCCCTCTCATAAAAAAGTGGGGGGTCCGTTCTCATATTAGGCCCCCCTGATAAAAAAAGTGGGGGGCCAGGCCCCCCAGGCCCCCCCACTCGTTACACCCCTGTATACGACAGTGAAAAGTAATAGAGAGTGAAAAGTTACTTTTCACTGTCGACTCAATAGAACGCACAGTAGGCTATGTCAATTAGGCCTACAATATTATGGGAATGAAATTTAAAAAACACGAGTTGTTGACAAATGGCAAAATTTTCTTGATAGGTAGGCTAATAGCGAAACAAATTCAAACAATGTGTTCAAATTAGCACAAACTTAGTTTACTTTTAAGTGTGCACTTAAGGCTATAGCCTGTTTACGAAAGCTGCACCATAGGCCTATTCAACCATTCAAGAAACTAGCCTATATCAACGCAAAAGGGTTGTTGAATTTATTGAAGGTATTGCATTTCAACAGCTATTGGTATTGCGTTTAATCATCACTTTAATGTCGTGCAAAGACCGTGAAATTTAACACATAACTCATTAAACTTATGTTACAGCAGGGGCGCCGGTAGACGTACGCACTTACGCACGTGCGTACAGCGCTGAAAGGCTAAGAAACGAAAAATTGCAAATGAAAACAGTGAAATATTATTATTAAGTTAAAAAATTATAATAACTTAGGTTCTAGGTTTAATAGTAGGTAAACTAACAGTCTAACACCATCTAGCAGTGGCGTAACCAGAGCCTCCCCAAAATTACGCAGATTCCAACCTCTCTGAGGGGAGGGGTCTGGGAAGAAGCTGTAATTAAGGAACTTTTTATTTGGGTGTGTATAATGGTGCATTTTGGATGCCATCTTTTTGGTTAAAAGTAATAACAATTTACATCAGTTCTTTGGGAAATTAAATAATTTCATAATTTTAATTATATCTTGCGAGGTGAAAAACTTCCTCATTCGTGTCTGAACACCCCTTGCAATCCTATTACTATTTACCAAGACCAAAAAACAGACAAAGATAATTAGGCTAATTATACGAGACGAAGATACAACCGATTTGCCTCTAGTCTACCGGTCGGAATGTTGGCCAGTGCGAAAGCAAGACAAGAAAAGAATAATTATTATTACAGCAGAAATTAGTTTACTGCGGAAGATTGCAGGGATTTCAAGACTTCAGAAAATAAGAAACGCTGGCATTAGACAGCATTATGGATCGAAACAACTCTGCTAGACAAAGTCGTTCAAAGAAGACTCCGATGGTTTCGACATTTAAAGGAGATAATTTATTCGTACCCATCGCCGCCAAATGGCTGGCGTCAGAAACTGATGATGGTGGTGGTGATGATGATGATCCAATGCAGATACATGGCGATAGGCTTCTGACAATTTCAATATGATGTACAAACATAATGATCAAACAATAAAATAGCAAACATTACAGTCAAATCTGAGACAGTCACTTACACGGTATTTCACACGTTAAGATTTCACATGTATTGACTCTCCCTTCCTCCTTACCCTCCATTCGCACCTCCTCCCTTTCCTCCATTCGCACCTCCTCCCTTTCCTCCATTCTGCACCTCCTCCCTTTCCTCCATTCGCACCTCCTCCCTTTCCTCCATTCCCACCTCCTCCCTTTCCTCCATTCCCACCTCCCTCCCTTTCCTCCATTCTCACCTCCTCCCTTTCCTCCATTCCCACCTCCTCCCTTTCCTCCATCTGCACCTCCTCCCTTTCCTCCATTCTCACCTCCTCCCTTTCTCCATTCGCACCTCCTCCCTTTCCTCCATCTCGCACCTCCTCCCTTTCCTCCATTCGCACCTCCTCCCTTTCCTCCATTCGCACCTCCTCCCTTTCCCTCCATTCCCACCTCCTCCATTGCTCTCTCTTCCTCCCTTTCACTCAGATTGACTGGCTGGATGATTGATTGATTGACTCACTGACTGACTGATTTACTGACTGACTGACTGACTGACTGACTGATTGATTGATTGACTCACTGACTGATTGACTGACTGACTCGCCCAATTGCTCGGCGCTCCCTTGCTCGCTTGCTCACACACTCAGTTGCTCCTCAAACACCCACTCAATGACTGCTTCGTAAGAATACGGAAGATGGCCAATTCAGAGTCACGAAATAAATCCAGAAAGAGCGATTGGGTTTGGAGAAAGTTCCGAAAACAGTTCGACTCACAGCAGAAGCCTATCTTGTCAATGAATTCAGCCCCTAACGTGGAATTAACGTCTGACTGACAAAGGTGTTATTACCTTTGATGTTGAAAGCGATCTTGGATCAAACTGTCTGTAAAGAGTTGTTTGACTTCTAAACCTTTGATGACCTCAAAAGAGTCTATGCCGCGAGCAAACATTGCTAAATGAGGAAGAAAATGCGGCTAACGTCTAGCCAGTGTTCAGTTGCGATTGGATAAGAGAAGCTCATCTCGTACGAAAACGCTACTCTGATTGGCTGAAATGTTTCACTTGTTCAACGTAATTGTTCCGATTGGTCAACTGAGTGTCAAGGATTTCGCCTGACCGGCCAAGCGGAGCTCGTCTCGCACAAACCATTTCTTCTGATTGGCTGAAAAGTTCGTCTAACTCATCAGAACCATTCCAATTGGCTAATCGCGTGCTTTGCAGTTAATTTCATACGAAGGATCTCCTTTGATTGGTCAATCGAATCACATGCCAAATCAACTTTCTCTTGCGATTGGCTCACAATTCGATTGCAGGATTTAAGTTCGATATTTCTACTACACGTTAACCAGCCGACATACGTTTATTACAAAATAATTGGAATAATAATAGATTGTATCTTGATAATTTCATTACTTTTCGCGTATAGGCTAACGCCTAATTACCGCTTAATATACAATCCGCTGTATATATGCTGTTAGCAATATGTGTTACCTGTCTAAGATACTCTGCTAAGGGACTATGTTACCAAACCTGAGGTAACTAAAGACAATGACAGTATTAGCCTGAGCCTTAAATCTCATACAGCCTTAACGGACACTCGACAAAAAGCCCCATAGGCTATGGAATCCCACGAACTGAAGGCTCGCCTATATCTAACAAGTAAACGAAGAGACTCGATTAGAAAACGATGAATTATAAACGATGTTCATTCCGGTGTGACCTAAAGTGTGCTAAATATGTGTCCAGATATCAGCATTCATAATGAAAAACATACATGCGCACATACAAACACACACACAATACATACAAACACACATAAACACTTGCATACATACATTCATATATATATAAACAGATAGTCTATACATTAAATGCATGTTTCATGTTATTTTATACAAAAATGAAGTATTAGCCAAATTGCTGTCCAAATGAACAAAGCAATTACACATTACAATAATATAGGCCTACTTTTACAATTACAATGATATACTTTTATGTGAATGCCAAGCTGTAAAACATATATAAAATTATATTTAAATTATTCTAAATTTAAAAATGTTATTTTTATTATTGAAGAAATATTTTCATTCGTTTGGGGGCCCTCCAAGATTTGGGGGCCCTATACATCCATATATATAAAAAGGCGCCTTGTGCGCCTACTGGTAAACGCGCGCTCTGCCACTACTACAACTACTACTACTAAATCTACTACTACTACTACTACTGCTGCTGCTGCTGCTACTACTACTGCTGCTACTACTACTACTACTACTACTACTACTACTACTACTACTACTACTACTACCACTATACTTTGTGCACGCATATCTGCTAGTGAGCAAGGCACTGGATTCTAGAGTAGGCCTAATGCTTCAGTTGACTGTAAACACGCAACAAATGCAACAATTTTCAGTCCATCATATAGTCTAGGCGCAAAAAACTGAAATTTTCGTGCAAGCGGCAAGTCATGTTCATTTTTGGCAACATACTTTTTTATACTAATTCGACCCTGCTGATTACGAAAATCGCTGTTGCCAGGCTGGATTTTTGACCTGAAGGTCATTTCAAGGTCATAAAAAATGAAATCTTGCAAAAATCAGAGAAAAATGGCCAGATCTCAGCCAATGATTGTTGAATTCGGTTAATTCTTTCTTGCTTTTTCTCGACTTGATAAGGGCTACCTGTGATAAGAAACAAGGTCACCAAATGTAAGACGATCCAAGGTTATTTTAAGGTCAAAAAGAGCAATTTCAAAGGAAAATCTGGGGAAATGGCCATAACTCAGTCAAATATGTTTCTAGTTGGGTGATTCTTTTACTTTTTGCTCGGGCCGATAAGAGCTACATTTGAGAATTCAGAGTACGTAAAGGCTAACATGACCCAAGGTCAATTCAAGGTCAAAAGGTCAAAATCAAGTGGAAAAGGCCATAACTCAGCCAAATATTGTTCTATTTAGGTGAATCTTTACCTTTTTTGCTCGGGCCGATAGGAACTACATTTACATAGTACTTGAAGGCTAACATGACCCAAGGTCAATTCAAGTTCAAAAGGTCAATTCAAGGTCAAAAGGTCAAAATCAAGGGTAAAAGGCCACAACTCAGCCAAACATTGTTCCATTTGGGTGATTCTTTTGCCTGTTTTCTCAGACCGATAAAGTTAACCCAAGGTCATTTCAAGGTCAAAGGTCAAAATCAAGGAAAATGAACATTACACAGACTCACCCAAATGAAACAACATTTTACTGAGCCATGGCTGTTTTCTATAGATTTAGGCGATATAATATCTCAGCTGCCATAATGATGCACTTTCAATTATGTAAAATATTTAATGTTCGGAGCAACATTAACATCATTTTTTGCAATTGTATAGCACAATGAATTAACTGAAAAATGATGATGATTGATCAATTCATGTTTATGCACCATGAGCTTGGCACCCACACAGAGAACAACACGTTAAGTTTGATTTCCTGAAATTGCACACACGAGACTTGCATAGGTTTAGTTCTTTCTTGCAGTTGCAAGAAACAATGTCCTTTTGCAACCATACGCTTCCGCATCTAAAAGATCAGGCATGCTACAGCACGCCTGCTCCCACACTGTCGCTTGATAGTGGAATCGCTTGAAATATTGCTGCGGTGCATCACTTGTCCGTGGAAGACAATCAAGTTGGCTGTTTTTTGAGAAGAGCAGTCTTCGAGCATCGTCATGAGCTTTAACTTTGTAGACATATCGGAAGAACCTTTCTGCGTCATTGATAGTTTCTTGAATAAGTGGACCTCTTCCCAGATTTCGTAATAGTTTTGTGCCTTGAATGTCGTTTTGGGGATTCTGTCCTCCGAAATGCATGGGCTAGATTGGCAAATCGGCACCCAAGAAATGATGATTTTGGGTCGCCAGGACTTTGGATGCATTAATTTATACATAACATGGGTGTCATTTTGAAACAGCATCTCATGAGAAATGTGAGGAGTCATAGGGTAAAACGACATCTCATGGGAAATTCGGCTATAAAAGGTGGAGGTTGGCCATGGAAGAGTCAACCTGGAAAAGACAGTATTGAGATTCGGCCGCGAGCGAAGCATCGGCCTAGAAGTCTCGACTGGTGAAGAGGACCTGCCGTCGATCTACGGACTAGCCATCCGAGACTCTGTCGCTAGAGGGCCTGCTCGACAATAGGACGGGGAAGCAGCTGAACAGTTCTCTCGATGTCAAGTTGCCTGTAGATGTGACATTGTCGATCGTCTGTGTAAAGAACGAATAAAGCGGTGTTCTACGTGTATGCGTGTGTTACCTATTCAAGCCTCTCGATATACCACGAGAACCGGACTAAGGACAACCCTTTGTTGAAATCCGGGGTTTCGAGCATCCTGGGAGACCTCTGAACCACTCGGCAAAGAAGAGGAACTGAGAAGAACCCGGGTTTTTTGCGACAATATGATAAAAATTACTACTTTCTGTCGACTCTGCCCATATTTACACACAAGGAATAACCAAAAGTTCATATTATTGTTCTTTGCCAAGTTCTTCACATGGTACATGATGCACATTATTGGGATACGCAATAACCTGCCTCATAATAGTCTTGGCTCAAAAATGAAAAAACTTGTTTGAGTGGCAAATCATGTTCATTTTTGGAAAAATCCTTTTCCCACTAATTCGACCCTGCTGTTGCCAAGCTGGATTTTTGGCCTTAAGAGTCATCCAAGGTCACTTTAAGGTCAGAAAAATGAAATCTAGCAAAAAGGTAGAATCAACCAAATTGAACAATATTTGGCTGAGTTATGGCCTTTTACCCTTGATTTTGACCTTTTGACCTTGAATTGACCTTTTGACCTTGAATTGACCTTAGGACATGTTAGCCTTTAAGTACTATGTAAATGTAGTTCCTATCGGCCCGAGCAAAAAGGTAAAAGAATCACCTAAATATAACAATATTTGGCTGAGTTATGGCCTTTTCCCATTGCTTTAAACCTTTTGACCTTGAATTGAACTTGGGTCATGTTAGCCTTTACGTACTCTGAATTCTCAAATGTAGCTCTTATCGGCCCGAGCAAAAAGTAAAAGAATCACCCAACTAGAAACATATTTGACTGAGTTATGGCCATTTCCCCAGATTTTCCTTTGAAATTGCTCTTTTTGACCTTAAAATAACCTTGGATCGTCTTACATTTGGTGACCTTGTTTCTTATCACAGGTAGCCCTTATCAAGTCGAGAAAAAGCAAGAAAGAATTAACCGAATTCAACAATCATTGGCTGAGATCTGGCCATTTTTCTCTGATTTTTGCAAGATTTCATTTTTATGACCTTGAAATGACCTTCAGGTCAAAAATCCAGCCTGGCAACAGCGATTTTCGTAATCAGCAGGGTCGAATTAGTATAAAAAGTATGTTGCCAAAAATGAACATGACTTGCCGCTTGCATCGCTTTTTTGAGGACTTTTCAGCTCTGCGCGCCTAGACTAATAGGTCGAACCTATTTTAGAGCAAGCCATGCTGGAGCGCCGTTATAAATAAGTATTATTATAGGCCTAAATAGCCGGATGCATGATATATACGCTCTTCCATTCCCGATGTTTCGATAAAGTTTATTTCCGCCATGCTATAAATGCATGAAAATAGCTCAATTTGACAGATTACGGCAAAGTGTTGCCATTAGCAAAGATCATAAACTTTGAACGTGACACACCCTTATTTTCAAAGTCCTCGCTTTATAAAGTGTCACCTGCGTAGTGGAGACGCAATCTCACGCAAAAGGCTGCACGAGTTCTAGTGGTTCTTAACCTTTTCAAACCCAAAGAGAAATCCATGACCACTCACCGAGCCCCTCAAGTTTGAACAATAATTTTTTAACTAATGGGAACAAAAGGAAATAAAAAATTGTACCAAAATGTGATACAATATTAATACATTCAATACATGAACTACTACCAGTTAACTATTTTATTAAATAAAAGTCGAAAAATAAAATGAAATAGCAAATGATTTTTCACTCACACTCACTGACCGAACCCCTGGGACTGGCTCATGGGTTCCGTCGAACACTGGTTAAGAAACACTGAATTAAACCCTTCTCTGAGACGGTTGCTGTGTACAGGACCTTGAGCTAGTCCTTTACTTACAATTGCTCAGCGCCTTCGATTGATGCTTGGTCATTAACTGATGGCGCTTAATAAATGAATAATACTAATTCCAGATCTCCTCGCGTGCGTAGGAATATAGGTCTATCCGACTAGCAATCTCCTCCCATCTGTGACCTTTCCAGTTGTAGAAGGTCACAAATGACTTGCAACCAAAACCGTTCGAAATGAATGAAATTCGTTTTCAAAATGACACAATTCACACACGCAGATTCGGTAACGGTAAAACCGAAAAATTGCCATAATATTGACGCGTTTTGAAAAAGAGAAGCCGACAGAGAAAATGGCTGGGTCGCATAATGAGAGGAGACTCTCTTCTAAGAACTATAATTGAGGGAAGAATGGAGGGGAAGAAGACAAGAGAAAGGCCAAGAATGATGTTATTAGGCTGGATGATGAAGGAGGGACATTTCAAGTTGAAAGAGAGAGCCGGACAATAACGAAAACGGGTAAAGAAAATGTTCGGTGGCGCGTTGGATAACATCTGGCGAAGAGTGCGAGAGGTACCGAGTTCGAGCCCGTAGGGCGGATTTGCTTTGTAGGCTGCTATTAGCGCCGTGTATTACAAGCTGTCTGTTCTGTTAGTAGTTAACTAGTTAAGATTGTTTCAATTGCATAACATGTAAATGTACAGCGCAGTGCGTTTGTCAGGCGCTAAATTAAAGAAAAAATATTATTTATTATTATTTTATATAAAGTGAATTCGTGTCTGCCCTGTAAAATAGGCCTACAATACAACTATATCTGATAATTATTGCCCTCCTTCCAAAGATCAGAAGTGCACACGACCATACGACAGAGCATTTATGGCGCAGAGCAATTACTGTGAGCGAAGGACTTGCTCAAGGTCCCTACACAGTAACTGCCTCAGGTGAGGCTGGAACCCTTACTCTCCGCGTTACAGGCCGAGCGC
Organism: Aporrectodea caliginosa; assembly: GCA_020284085.1. Classification (NCBI taxonomy): domain Eukaryota; kingdom Metazoa; phylum Annelida; class Clitellata; order Crassiclitellata; family Lumbricidae; genus Aporrectodea; species Aporrectodea caliginosa. The sequence continues at coordinate 172,900 of JACEVL010000097.1, forward strand.
TCTAACCAATTGGCTATTGTTATTATTATTATTCCAAGGTTCAACGCGGTCGTGTGACATCCAAGGCCGCTCGCGACAATTCAGGTATATCAAGACACCAACGGTGTACAGTTTACCTTTACTTATATAATCATCCATTCCACACATTCTCAAATGAAGATGTCTCAGAGATCTGATAGGCTACTACAGAAAAAAACACTATTATCAGTATCGTGTTCCACATTTATATAGCATCTGTTGACACCGTTTTAAAGGTGTGTAAAGCGACCGCTTTAAACAATCAGGCACCGTGCTCCCTGGAGATCAGCATTCGTTCTATGCTTTCTGTCGGCTAAATTGCCGTGAGTTCTTGCTGATTAATGCTGAACCTAAGGAAACGAAGTCGGTTGAGAAACCTACTTAATAACAAGAACTTAGTCACCGTAGACGATTGGTATAAAACGTTGTCCACTGGAGCACTGGTGCTCTATAATAGTCAAGGTACACGATAGTCCAATAGTTCAAAATAGACTTAGGCACATAATATTGACGCGCTTTGTAGGCTTTATGACATGTAAAGCCTAAACACGATAATAATCTGTGGTTTCACGTTTTGAGTCTGAGACCGGTCTATGCGAACATTGGACTATTATGCCTATAAGTTGCATAGTTCACCGAATCACCCTGTAGGGCCTACGCTGGCTTGTAATGACACTGGGTAAAGGTTTCTATTGTTTCTCTTTTGTTTAAGCTGTTTGTGCCTTTGTTTCTCTTTTGTTTAATCTGTTTCCGCTACTGTTTCTCTTTTGTTTCAGCTGTTTAAGCTATTGTATCTCTTTTGTTTAAGCTGTTTCTGTTATTGTCTCTTCTTTTTCTGCTATTGTTTCGGCTGTTTCTGCTATCGTTTCTGTTGGTATTTCAGCTTATGTTTCTGCTGCTGCTTCTAGTGATGTTTCTTCTTATCTTTATTCGACGCTGTTTCTACATCTGCTGTTAATTCCGCTTTTATTCATCGAACGTCTGCCATTTCTATTTCCGTTCCGTTACCCTCTCGACGACCTTTCCTGTTTCAGCAGCTTCCTCCTGTTTTTGATCCATCATCTTCCGTTGCTTTATCTGTCGTTGCTGCTGCTGCTGATGCTGCTGTTGCTTCTGAGTTTGTACAACTGGAGATGCTATCGTCAAACGAGCGCTTCCTATATATAGACGGCGCCAAACATCATAACATGCAAGAGGTGAAACGAGAATAGACATCATTCTTTATATAGATGGAGTCTGGACCAATGCGTGACATCCGACCATTCGCTTCCTAGAAACCATATATAGCATAAAAAGGCTTCCAGGATATATATAAGTATACGTAAATATATGATTATGTATACATTCGTCTACATAATTTATATATGTAAAATATATTCAAATACAAGTATATTAAATACATATATTATTATATTCTTTATTGTAGGACCAATTGCAAACCGCACTTTGGCTAACATGAAAGTTTATAGGACTGCTATCTCTATTTCTGGATTAGTCTATATACTAATATTAAAGCATATTTTTTTATCGTGGTGGGTTCCTCCTATAGCTCTTCTGCTGAACCCTCAGCTAAGTAATTGAAAAGATGTTGGGAGGGTCAGGAAGCTGAAATATCTCATGAGCCGTGGTTATTTCGTGTGCAACATATCAATAACATTAGATCGTGCGTGTATATACTTTTCTAATCAGATCTCTTTTGACAATTGAAACACTGCATATAAGTATTATGCACATAATTATATGCATATATAATTGTATGCTTGTATATATATATGTATGCAAACATATATATTATTCTGGATTGCCTTCCTGTAACAAATCTTTTCTTTGAAATCCAAAAGCTGCTGCTTTGAAACATTTTCTGGTAATCCTAAGGCGCGGAATTTAGATATGTTGCAGTCACCTATCAGTGTCTTAGAGAGGGTCGTAGAGGAGATATAAAAAATTCAGATGAATAAGAACATACATACATAAATACATACCTACATGCATACATAAACAAATACATAAGCAAACAGACAGACAGACAACCAGATGGAGAGAAAGAGCGCCGGAACTCCATTCAATTTACACAACTGGAAGGGACAGAATTCGACAACGCAAAATAGATAGAGTGAGAGAGAGAGAGAGAGAGAGAGAGAGAGAGAGAGAGAGAGAGAGAGAGAGAGAGAGAGAGAGAGAGAGAGAGAGAGAGAGAGAGAGAGAGAGAGAGAGAGAGAGAGAGAGAGAGAGACAGAGACAGAGAGACAGAGACAGAGAGACAGAGAGACAGAGACAGAGACAGAGACAGAGACAGAGACAGAGACAGAGACAGAGACAGAGACAGAGACAGAGACAGAGACAGAGACAGAGACAGAGACAGAGACAGAGACAGAGACAGAGACAGACAGAGAGAGAGAGACAGAGACAGAGAGAGACAGAGACAGAGACAGACAGAGAGAGAGACAGACAGACAGAGACAGACAGAGAGACAGAGACAGACAGAGACAGAGACAGAGACAGAGACAGAGACAGAGACAGAGACAGAGAGACAGACAGACAGACAGACAGACAGATAGATAGATAGACAGACACACAGAGACACGGAGACACAGACAGACAGAGAAAGAGACAGACAGACAAGACACAGAGACAGAGAAAGACAGACAGAGAAAGAGACAGACAGACACAGAGACAGACAGACAAAGACACAGAGAAAGACACACAGAGAGACAGACAGAGAGAGACAGACAGACATGAAGAGAAGCAGTCAGGCAGACAACAAGAGCGACAAAACGACTGTATTAACTGCATTGAAATTTGGCGATTCTGGTGAATGCCTCATTCCGTCCAATTCGGAGGCGCCATAGAAGTCCTGCCAGAGAGAAGATTTATACGTTGGCCGCATTTAGACACAACACACACAGAGGAAGAAGAAGAGGGAGAAGAAGAAGAACAGCAAGAACAGGAACAACAGAACGAATACCAGAAAGAGAACGGGAAGGGAAGCGAATTGGAAGGGGATGGGGAAGAGGAAGAGAGGAAGAGGAAGAGAGAAGAGGAAGAGGAAGAGGAAGAGGAAGAGGAAGAGGAGAGGGAGAGGGAGAGGGAGGAGAGGGAGAGGGAGAGGAGAGGGAGAGGGAGAGGAGAGGGAGAGGGAGAGGGACAGGGAGAGGGACAGGGACAGGGACAGGGAGAGGGACAGGGACAGGGACAGGGACAGGGACAGGGACAGGGACAGGGACAGGGACAGGGACAGGGACAGGGAGAGGAGAGGAGAGGGAGAGGAGAGAGGAGAGGGAGAGGGAGAGGGAGAGGGAGAGGGACAGGGACAGGGACAGGGACAGGGACAGGGACAGGGACAGGGACAGGGACAGGGACAGGGACAGGGACAGGGAGAGGGAGAGGGGAGAGGGAGAGGGAGAGAAAGAGGAAGAGGAAGAGGGAGAGGGAGAGGGAGAGAGGGAGAGGAGAGGAAGAGGAAGAGGAAGAGGAAGAGGAAGAGGAAGAGAGGGAGAGGGAGAGGGGAGAGAGAGAGAGAGGAGGGAGAGAGGGAGAGAGGAGAGGGAGGGAGGAAGAGGAAGAGGGAGAGAGGAAGAGGAAGAGGAGAGGAAGAGGAAGAAGAGGAAGAGGAAGAGGAAGAGGAAGAGGAAGAGGAAGAGGAAGAGGAAGAGGAAGAGGAAGAGGAAGAGGAAGAGGAAGAGGAAGAGGAGAAGACGACCAGCAAGAACAGGAACAACAGAACGAGCACCAGAAAGAGAGGGGAAGCGAGGTGGAAGGGACAGGGAAGAGGAAGAGGAAGGGAAAGTGGAAGGGGCAGGGAAGGGAAGAGAAAGGGAAGGGATGGGGAGGAAGGAAGGGAAGGAAGGGAAGAGGAAGGAAACAGGAAGGGAAAGAAAGGCAGTAGGAGACAGACAGGAACGTCTGCACAGAGAACGGAAGAGAAACGAACACTCAGACATTTTCAAACAGGCAGACAGATACGCGGAGAGGCAGAAACGCTCACAGACAGATAGATACACACAGACAGTCAAGGACAGGCGGACAGTCTCAAATAAATACACTTATGTTCACAGACAGACAGAGATAGAGAGACAGGCTCGCACATACAAACAGTGAGACAGACAAACAAACAGACAAAGAGACTCCTAATTAAGAGAGATAGAGAGACAGACTCGCACAGAGAAACAGTCAGACAGAAAGGTAGACAGACAGACATGATGCGTCTGAGAGCCGAGCGAAGCACTTAGCCTTCTTGCTGTTTATAGGAGCATCGCATTCATGACATCGTAATGGATACCTGGGCCATAACTGCACGCCTTACCACAGACAGTACTCACCAATATCCATCCAAGTAATTTGCTTCCACAGCTACGACCTCCTCCTCCTCCTCCTCTCCCTCTTTCTCCTCCTGTTCTTCATCCTCCTCCTCCTTTTCCTCTTCTCCTCTCCTCTTCCTCCTCCTTCTCCTTCTCCTTCTCCCCTTCTCCTCCTTTTTCTTTTCCACCTTCTCCTCCTTCTTCTTCTCTTCCTCCTCTTCTTGCTCCTCCTCTTCTTCCACCTTCTCCTCCTCCTCCTCCTCCTCTCTCCTCCTCCTCCTTCTCCTCCTCCTCTTCCGTCTCTTTCTCCTCCTCCTCCTCTTTCTCCAACTCCTCCTCCTCTTTCTCCACTTCGTCCTCCTCTTCCTCTTCCTCCTCCTCCTCCTTCTCTTTCTCCTCGTCCCCCTGTTCTTCTTCTTCCTCTTCCTCCTCATCTCCCTTCTCCTCCTTCTCTTCTTCCTCGTCCTCGTCCTCCTCCTTCTCCTTCTCTTTCTCCTGCTCCTCCTCTCCTCCTTCCTCCTCCTTCTCCTCCTCTTCCTCCTCCTCCTCCTTCTCCTCCTCCTCCTCCTCCTCCTCCTCCTCTTCCGCAGCCAAAAACAGTCGTGATGTTTATGGCAGCCGCCCATCCATAGTTGACCAGCCTTTCGCCTCCGTCGCTTTAAAAAGCCTCGGCCGCTTTTATACTAAAAGCAGCAGCCATAGAAACGATCCATTTGTTCATTCGCTTGCTCGTTCATTCGTTCAACAGTTAATTCGATCCTTCATTCCTTCCTTCCTTCCTTCCTTCCTTCCTTCCTTCCGTCCTTCCTTCCTTCCTTCCTTCCTTCCTTCCTTCCTTCCTTCCTTCCTTCCTTCCTTCCTTCCTTCCTTCCTTCCTTCCTTCGGTTCCTCATTCATTCGTTCCTCCTCCTCTTCTTCCTCCTCTTCTTCCTCCTCCTCTTACTCCTCCTCGTCCTCCTCCTCTTACTCATCCTCGTCCTCCTTCTCCTCCTCTTTCTTCTCCAATTCCTCCTCCTCCTCCTCCTCCTCCTCCTCCCTCTTCCTCTTCGTATTCCTGTTCCTCCTCCAATTCTCCTCCTTCTTCTCCTCTTCCTCTTCCTCTTCCTCCTTCTCCTCTTCTTCCTCCTTCTCCTCTTCTTCCTCCTTCTCCTCTTCTTCCTCCTCCTCTTCCTCGTCCTCGTCCTCCTTCTCCTCCTTCTCCTCTTCCTTCTCCAATTCCTTCTCTTTATTTTACAATTCCACCTCCTCCTCCTCTTCCTCTTCGTCTTCCTGTTCCTCCTCCAATTCCTCCTCCTTCTCCTCCTCTTCCTCCTCGTTCGTTGAGCGCACCAGAGCGCAGGCGTCGCCAAAGACCGAAGCACCGAAGACGCGGATGTATACACATAGCGCGTCTTTCTTTCGCTTCAGTAGATTGTGTAGCGTTGGCTGAGAGAGAGGCGGACGCTGGCAGCGAAGAATGGCAGCGCTTAAAGCGGACAACCGTCTAAGCGCTCGGACAGCGAACGAAAGCGGTCGTCAAGGACGACGAGGAAACCCGCTAAAAGGTGCGGACGGTGTTGGCGATCGAGGAAGTACAGGTGGAAGCGGTGGTGGTGGGATTTCTGGTTGCCTGTGGCCTGCGATCAAGCTACTAATGGCTGTGACGGCTTTCCACGCTTCAGGTTAGTTCAGCTTGAGTATGAACAGCACATATCCAAAGACACATGGAGGCAGACACACGCAGACAAACACACAGACAAGAACACAAGCACGCTGACAGGAAAGCATAACCACGCATACAAGGATCTACACACGTAATGAGCTACTCCATACGGCGTTTTTATTCATAGTTTAGTAGTATTTGTACTACTACTGCTGCTGCTGCTGCTGCTGCTGCTGCTGCTGCTACTATTACTACTACTAGGCCTACTACTACTGCTACTGCTACTGCTACTGCTACTGCTACTGCTACTGCTACTGCTACTGCTACTGCTGCTGCTACTGCTACTGCTACTGCTACTACTATTATTACTACTACTACTACTACTACTACTACTACTACTACTACTACTACTACTACTACTACTACTACTACTAATAATAATAATAATAATAATAATAATAATAATAATAATAATAATAATAATAACAATAATAATAATAATGTTCCAGACGAATTTTATTGTTCTTAATTATTAATATTAAGTCCCTGAGGGATCATGTATACCTCGGGGCATTAAAAAAAAAAATAATAATAATAATAATAATAATAATAATAATAATAATAATAATAATAATAATAATAATAATAATAATAATAATAATAATATAAGGCATTGTAGAATTTAATGAAAATAATATATTTAGGATTAATTATGGATGTCTGCTTAAACACCTTTTAAATGGATGAACAGGACCCTTTTATAGTAGGTTACTCATTTGAACGATATATTGTACACGATTGGATTCTAGATCTACCTGAATTGTCGTCAGTGGTCTTAGATGTCACACGACCGCGTTAAACCTTGGAATAATAAAAACAGTTATGTCTACAGTTATGTAGAGCGCTCGACCTGTAACGTGGAGAGTACAGGTTCGAGCCTCACCCGAGGCAATGACTGTGTACGGACCTTGAGCAAGTCCTTCGCTAACAATTGCTCTGCGCCATCAATGCTCTGTCGTATGGACGAGTGTACTTCTGATCTTTGGAAGGAGGGCAATATTAAATACAGTTGTGTTGTACTGTATTTCACAGGGATGTAACAGCGAGAAAATTATTTAATTTTCGTTAACGAACATTTTCATTACCGTTATCGTTAAAGCCCAAGGTTTTAGGTTTGGCGGTTTCCCTCGTAGAATGAAGTGACCAACGACTGTAGGCGGTTCAAGTAAGCATCTGTCGGCCAATGGGCGTTGATTTCATTTTGGTTGACACATCTTACAAGCATAGGCTGCTGAATTTAATTGTATGCATAGCCTAGGCAACATCGTCCGCTTTGTGGAATGGAGACGAGGCGCAGGGACGGTCGGTCGATCGGTGGTAGCCCCCACCCTAGGCCCTTCACCCTCCCTCTGGCCCTCTAGCGGTCGGACGGATGGATGGAGATGCATTGCTAGGGCAGACTAGACCCGACAGGGCATACCCCGTACAAGCCCTACCTCGATCAATTGACCACTTGTATATATATAACCGAGCTGTGGGTCGAATAATTTGTGTATACGAAAGCCAGCTAAGCTGGCTAGAGGTCATACCTGTACTTCTAGAATGTATACAAGTTGTTCCAATTATCCAAATTTACCCCCCATCCACTCATATTACTATGGAGTTCATTGCTATGAAGATACTTACAGGGTTGAGAAACAAGTCTGTAGTTTCTATATGCGATTAGATTGCCATGAACAAATACGAACTTACTATTGTGGTAGATGGCGATCAAGAGGAAGCCATACGGGCATTTTTTGCTCACAACAACTGGAATTTTGAAAAAATTGGTAATTATGAAGACGATGCGTATATATATAATCACACTGTCCAGCTCTCTCCTCCAACTTGCTCCTTCATCATCCAGCCTAGTAACATCATTCTCGTTCTTCCTCTTGTCTTCTCCTCCTCCATTCTTCCCTCAATTATCGTTCTTAGAAGGGAGTCTCCTCTCATTATGCGGCCCAGCCATTTTCTCCGTCGGCTTCTGATTGTTCCTATCAGGCAGTGGTGTAAATCATGGGGGGGACAGAGGGGACTGTCCCCAAAGTTTTGACTTAAGCCTTTCTGTGCCTCCTAAAAATCCGGCCCTCGTAGAATCTGCCCCCCCAAGTTATGTATAGATTTTCGCCTCTGCTATCAGGGATGTTTTTCGTCCACCAATTGTAGGCCTGATATCTCTTCATTTGTCTTGTGCTCCATCCAGCTGACTCTCTCCATCCTGCGACATATCCACGTCTCAAAGGCCTCACATCTCAGAGACTATGTAAGGCCCAAAATACATGGCTCTAAATATCAACAATTAATGTTGAAAGTGCTGACCATCAAGGCCTGACAACTATTCATGTATAAGTCATTTTGACAGGTTCAGACAAAGTGACATCGAAACGAGCGTGGGCCCAGATGGTCTCATACGTATAATTATCATCTAGATTTCCAATGTATATTTATGTAATGAAGCGACATGGCACGTGCTAAGTTCACGAAGTCCAAGTGCATGTATAATGGATGGTCATATGACAGTCGATTGGTCCTGCTGCAGATGATGGGGGATGCGGAGATGCAGTCGTGCTCATCTCGATGGTCAGGTCCGTTCTTTTTCCCGCGTTTGGCCTGGAAAGTGTCAGAGCGGAGGCGGAGGAGGAGGAGGACGAGGAGGAGGAGGACGAGGAGGAGGAGGAGAAGGAAAGGAGGAGTAGGAGGAGGAGGGAGGAGGAGGAGGAGAAGTGTTGAGGATGGATTCGCTTTCTGGCAATCATCTCGAATCGAGGCAATTAGATGTTCCAAATGCAACTCAGATCAGCTTTCAGAGACACGATCCCAAGTGGTCTTTGTCCTTCTTTCTCTGTCTCTGTCTCTGTCTCAGTATCGCTTTGTCTCGCTCTGTATCTCTGTCTGTCTGTCTCTGTCTGTCTCTCGGTCTCTCTGTCTGTCTGTCTCTCTCTCTCTCTCTCTCTCTCTCTCTCTCTCTCTCTCTCTCTGTCTCTCTCTGTCTCTCTCTGTCTCTCTGTATATATATATATATCTTTCTTTATATCTCTCTCTATCTCTCTCTCTCTCTCTCTCTCTCTCTCTCTCTCTTCGTCCGCGGTTTCCAAGGCTTTCCATCCTTCCTTCCCATTTCCATTCTTCTTTCCCTGCATCTTTCGCTTCCTTCCTTCTGAGTTTCTTTCTACTCTTCCATCCATCCTTCTACCTTCTATCTCCTCCCTTCGTGTCTTCTTTCAGTGGTTGCTTCTCCTTCCTTCCCTACATATTTCCTTCCTTCCATCCGTCCTCCCATCGTCCATTCCAGAATGGCCCGCTCTGCGACGGAACGGGTCATCGCCATGTCACAGTTCAATGGTACCAAAATTATCTAGGCCAAAATATCGACGTAAACCCGTTGGACTGGGGACCTCATCCGAGAATCAGACCAGGCTACGGATGCTGGTCCTTGCCCCATTCGGTGGATGCAGTCGTAAATCTGGTGACATATAAAAGACAGATAGACAGACAGACAGACAGAGACAGCGACAGAAACTGTGTGTGAGAGAGAGAGAGAGAGAGAGAGAGAGAGAGAGAGAGAGAGAGAGAGAGAGAGAGAGAGAGAGAGAGAGAGATA
>JACEVL010000097.1:185000-215000 GCA_020284085.1 Aporrectodea caliginosa
ACTAGGTTTAATAGTAGGTAAACTAACAGTCTAACACCATCTAGCAGTGGCGTAACCAGAGCCTCCCCAAAATTACGCAGATTCCAACCTCTCTGAGGGGAGGGGTCTGGGAAGAAGCTGTAATTAAGGAACTTTTTATTTGGGTGTGTATAATGGTGCATTTTGGATGCCATCTTTTTGGTTAAAAGTAATAACAATTTACATCAGTTCTTTGGGAAATTAAATAATTTCATAATTTTAATTATATCTTGCGAGGTGAAAAACTTCCTCATTCGTGCCTGAACACCCCTTGCAATCCTATTACTATTTACCAAGACCAAAAACAGACAAAGATAATTAGGCTACACATTAGAGGTCTGCGGGTAGAGCATTTTGCTACCCGACCCGTACCCGTTAAACAGGACCGTTACCCGTACCCGTACCCGACCCGTACTCAAAATTACTACCCAACCCGACCCGTACCCGCGGGTATACCCGTACCCGTAACGTACCCGCCACGTAATTAATAGGCCTTCCCACGAATGAGTTTTATGCAGCCAACCATAACAAGGCAGTTTGCTACAAACTAATAATTGAATAATTTAAGTATTTCTCAGAGGTAAATGAATGAAAGACTTGGTGTTTCAACTATGCTTAGCCTCAACTACCATAACTCCATCAACTTGTTTTTAAAGAAAACATGGCTGCTGAACTGCCATGCAAGTTCGGCGTCAGTGACCTCTGACCTCGGTTGTCGGGACTGAAACTCCGATGAGATATATGTAAAAACACTACGAACGGATTGTATTAATGGAAACAAGCCATTTTGTAGCTGTAAATTGAGCATCTATAAATGACCCATCAAGCTCACTAAGGTGCACGGACATAGGTCAACAGAGGGATATGGTACCTAGACAGGATACCGCCAGTTATAGTAAGTCTTTGAAGGTGCAAGATTCACTATTACATGTAACCCCAAAACTTCACTTCGGTACGTAGTAAAACCGGGTATACCCGTACCCGTAATGCTCCCTACCCGTACCCGACCCGACCCGTAAAATGTTACCCGATCCGTACCCGACCCGCGGGTACGGGTCGGGTACGGGTAAACCCGCGGGTACGGGTATACCCGCAGACCCCTTACTAATTATACGAGACGAAGATACAACCGATTTGCCTCTAGTCTAATGGTCGGAATGTTGGCCAGTGCAGAAAGCAAGACAAGAAAAGACGGGGAATTATTATTACAGCAGAAATTAGTTTACTGCGGAAGATTGCAGGGATTTCAAGACTTCCCAGAACATAAGAAACGCTGGCATTAGACAAGCATTATGGATCGAAACAACTCTGCAAGACAAAGTCGTTCAACGAAGACTCCGATGGTTTCGACATTTAAAGGAGATAATTTATGATGTACCCATCGCCGTGAAATGGCTGATGATCATGAAACTGATGATGATGATGATGATGATGATGATGATGATGCATGATGATGATGATGATAGGCTGATGATGATGATGATGATGATGATAATAATAATAATAATAATAATACAATAATAATAATAATAATAACTTGTCGAGAGATCGGCCGTTCGGCCGTTTTAAGGTCGTCGTATAATAAGCCCTAGGCACTGTTGCATTCGTAGGCCACAACTGCTTGCCAGCTCTGTATTAAAGCTCAACGCATAATAATTAATTATGCATTGACATTATTTACTGATGTCATGATTAATCATGATTCACGAACACTCACAGTTTGATTTGAAATCTCAATTGTAATTCTGTCCTGTTGATTAAAATCCTGAATATATCCACTAAGCCTAATCCACTAATGCAACATTTCCGGTTTTAATTGAACTATGATGTTAGGATGCTATATCAATCAATTACATGTAAGCTTAATGGGCAATTGGTAGGATCGTGTATGTGGGGCCAATACGGGACGTGGCCGCGGCTTTTGAACCGAAAAGCCGCGGCTTGAACCCCAGTGCCGCGGCTTTGAACTGAAAAGCCGCGGCTTCAAAGCGAAAAGCCGCGGCTTTGAAGCGAAAAGCCGCGGCTTTGAAACCGAAAAGCCGCGGCTTTCAACCGAAAAGCCGCGACAGCGACACCGAAAAGCCGCGGCTTTTGAACAGAGAAAAGCCGCGGCTTTATGTTGAAAAGCCGCGGCTTCACAGAAAAAGCCGCGGCTTCCAGGATGCCGAAAAGCCGCGGCTTTGAATAGAAAAGCCATGCGGTATTAAGCAACATGAGAAAAGCCGCGGTCAAACGGAAACGATCTTCATGCGATTTGAACCGAAAAACCGCGGCTTTGAACCGAAAACTTTGAACCGAAAAGCCGAATGTTTGAACCGAAAAGCCGTCAAGAGAGAGACCGAAGCCGCGGCTTTTGAACCGAAAATCGATGTTTGAACCGAAAAGCCGAGGTCTTGAACCGCAAAAAAAGCCGCGGCTGCGAACCGAAAAGTGTGTGTGTGCGTTGAACCGAAAAGCCGAATTGCAATGGTTGTTACTTTAGTGCATATTATGCGTGTAGTAACGCGGACTTTGTGTGAATAATCATGCTGATGCTTACAATAGATATCACGAGCAGGATGTATAGAAACGAAAAATAAAGAGATAGAAGAGATGACTTTGAAGAGAGAAAGCTACTTTCAGAGAGAAAAACGACAGAGGCTTTGATTTTTTCGAAAAGATTGAGGCGTTTTTGACAGAGACAACCTCTCCTTGGTTTTTTGACCACCCTCGGACAAAAGCACCCTCGGACAGAGACAGAGACCCTCGGCAGAGACATCCTTGTTTTGGACAGCGATACAAAGAAACAGAGCGAGATGGTGATTAAATGTCGGTGGTTTCAGCGTTCCCAGCCAAACAGTCATGAACGCGTGGACCTACTGAGGCGCCATATAAAGATCGCTGTCTATTTTTCTTACTCAAATCAAGAAGTCCGCCATGAATATGCGGCGCTGTAAACATGTTCAACTGCGCGTAATGACAATCGTCACGATGCGTTCGATATATCCTCCTGTGGTATACATTTGCCGGTCGGTTGCCATGCCAACGCGCATCTGACGATTGTCGGGAGTAACCATGGAAACGCGAACGTTGATGTTCGATCGACGGTGATAAATTGCTTCCGCTGTCGTGGTGCTGAACCTTCGATACCAATAACGAAAACTTTGTCAGGTCTCGGATCCCCCGCCGCCCTCTCTACCACCACCGACTCCATGACAAACCATTTAGTCATGGCGCTCAGAAGACAGTCACTGCCTCAGCCCCGGGTTTCAGTAATCTATAATCATATCAACATAATTGTTTGTCGTGTTGGTTGGCATGGTCTCTGTCTCTGTCTCTGTCACTGTCTCCTGTCTCTCTCACCTTTTCTCTCTCTCTCTCACTTTCTCTCTCTTAGGATCTCTCTCTCTCTCTGTCTCTCTGATGAAATCTCTCTCTCTCTCTCTCTCTCTAAAAGCTCTCTCTCTGCCTCAGTATCATACAGGTTTTTGCTTTCTCTTTGACCAACATCTGGCTCTCTGTCTCTGTCTCTGTCTCTCTCTGCTCTCTCTGCAAGACCAACTCTCTGTCTCTCTCTCTTGTCTCTGCTGTCTCTCTGTCTCTCTGAAGTGTAAACCTCTCTTATCTGTCTGGGTGTCTGTCTCGGCAGTTTTAGTGTCTATGGGTCAGACACACTCTCTCATGATATCCATCTATTCTGCCATCACTGTGTCTTTGCTTACCGTGTATCTATATCTGTCTTCCATTAAATCTGGCAATGTTCTGCACCCTGTGAATGCATGCATTATTAATATTATTATTATTATTAAAGTTATTACCTTATTATTATTATTATTATTATTATTATTATTATTAAAGTTATTATAAACATTATTATTATTATTATTACAATTTTATTATTATTATTATTATTACGTGATTATCATGATTATTACTTATGCATTATTATTGCTTATTATTATTATTCGCATTATTATTATTATTACACTTTTATTATATTAGTAGTATAGTAGTAGTACTAGTAGTATGTGACCAATTAGTAATACCGTAAAATGCTGTATGCAGCAGCAGCAATTAAAGCATGCAGCATTGCACAGCGCTCCAGGAGTCAGTAGGTTCAGAGCTATATATTATGTTATCCAGAGTTAGCAACATAAGTCCATAGGAGAATTGTAGGTAGGTTGATATAGCTGCTTAAACTACCAGACGTTGGTCGATAGAATGCGTGACTGGAAATCCAAATGTATGATGGAGTATGACATTAGTGCTATAGGAACCGTTTGCCACTGGTAACAATTGCGTATGACATCAAGATTCAACAGCCAGGATAACAACGGTGGTGGCTATGCAACCTTCATTACAACATTTGTGTGGACATCATGAGGATGATAGATGAACGTGTGGGATGAGGTCCTACATTTCCATTTACCAATGCATGATGATCAGGGGCGCCGCTAGACGTACGCACTTACGCACGTGCGTACAGCGCTGAAAGGCTAAGAAACGAAAAATTGCAAATGAAAAAAGTGAAATATTATTATTAAGTTAAAAATTATAATAACTTAGGTACTAGTTTTAATATTAGGTAAACTAACAGTCTAACACCATCTAGCAGTGGCGTAACCAGAGCCTCCCCAAAATTACGCAGATTCCAACCTCTCTGAGGGGAGGGGTCTGGGAAGAAGCTGTAGGTAATTAAGGAACTTTTTATTTGGGTGTGTATAATGGTGCATTTTGGATGCCATCTTTTTGGTTAAAAGTAATAACAATTTACATCAGTTCTTTGGGAAATTAAATAATTTCATAATTTTAATTATATCTTGCGAGGTGAAAAACTTCCTCATTCGTGCCTGAACACCCCTTGCAATCCTATTACTATTTACCAAGACCAAAAAACAGACAAAGATAATTAGGCTAATTATACGAGGTCTGCGGGTAGAGCATTTTGCTACCCGACCCGTACCCGTAAAACAGGACCGTTACCCGTACCCGTACCCGACCCGTACTCAAAATTACTACCCAACCCGACCCGTACCCGCGGGTATACCCGTACCCGTAACGTACCCGCCACGTAATTAATAGGCCTTCCCACGATGAGTTTTATGCAGCCAACCATAACAAGGCAGTTTGCCACAAACTACTAATTGAATAATTTAAGTATTTCTCAGAGGTAAATGAATGAAAGACTTGGTGTTTCAACTATGCTTAGCCTCAACTACCATAACTGCATCAACTTGTTTTAAAGAAAACATGGCTGCTGAACTGCCATGCAAGTTCGGCGTCAGTGACCTCTGACCTCGGTTGTCGGGACTGAAACTCCGATGAGATATATGTAAAAACACTACGAACGGATTGTATTAATGGAAACAAGCCATTTTGTAGCTGTAAATTGAGCATCTATAAATGAATGTCAAGCTCACTAAGGTGCACGGACATAGGTCAACAGAGGGATATGGTACCTAGACAGGATACCGCCAGTTATAGTAAGTCTTTGAAGGTGCAAGATTCACTATTACATGTAACCCCAAAACTTCACTTCGGTACGGGTAAAACCGGGTATACCCGTACCCGTAATGCTCTACCCGTACCCGACCCGACCCGTAAAATGTCTACCCGATCCGTACCCGACCCGCGGGTACGGGTCGGGTACTAAACCCGCAGGTACGGGTATACCCGCAGACCCCTACTAATTATACGAGACGAAGATACAACCGATTTGCCTCTAGTCTACCGGTCGGAATGTTGGCCAGTGCGAAAGCAAGACAAGAAAAGAATAATTATTATTACAGCAGAAATTAGTTTACTGCGGAAGATTGCAGGGATTTCAAGACTTCAGAAAATAAGAAACGCTGGCATTAGACAGCATTATGGATCGAAACAACTCTGCTAGACAAAGTCGTTCAACGAAGACTCCGATGGTTTCGACATTTAAAGGAGATAATTTATTCGTACCCATCGCCGTCAAATGGCTGGCGTCAGAAACTGATGATGGTGGTGGTGATGATGATGATCCAATGCAGATACATGGCGATAGGCTTCCGACAATTTCAATATGATGTACAAACATAATGATCAAACAACAAAATAGCAAAAATTACAGTCAAATCTGAGACAGTCACTTACACGGTATTTCACACGTTAAGATTTCACATGTATTGACTCTCCCTTCCTCCTTACAGCACCTCCTCCCCTTTTTTCCATTCCGGACCTCCTCCTTTTCCTCCATTGGCACCTCCTCCCTTTCCTCCATTCGCACCTCCTCCCTTTCCTCCATTCGCACCTCCTCCCTTTCCTCCATTCGCACCTCCTCCCTTTCCTCCATTCCCACCTCCTCCCTTTCCTCCATTCGCACCTCCTCCCTTTCCTCCATTCGCACCTCCTCCCTTTCCTCCATTCGCACCTCCTCCCTTTCCTCCATTCGCACCTCCTCCCTTTCCTCCATTCCCACCTCCTCCCTTTCCTCCATTCGCACCTCCTCCCTTTCCTCCATTTCACCTCCTCCCTTTCCTCCATTCTCACCTCCTCCCTTTTCTCCATTCTCACCTCCTCCCTTTCCTCCATTCTCACCTCCTCCCTTTCCTTCCATTCCATTCGCACCTCCTCCCTTTCCTCCATTCGCACCTCCTCCCTTTCCTCCATTATCACCTCCTCCCTTTCCTCCATTCCCACCTCCTCCCTTTCCTCCATTATCACCTCCTCCCTTTCCTCCATTCTCACCTCCTCCCTTTCCTCCATTCGCACCTCCTCCCTTTCCTCCATTCGCACCTCCTCCCTTTCCTCCATTCCCATCTCCTCCCTTTCCTCCATTCTGCACCTCCTCCCTTTCCTCCATTCTCACCTCCTCTCTTTCCTCCATTCGCACCTCCTCCCTTTCCTCCATTCCCACCTCCTCCCTTTCCTCCATTATCACCTCCTCCTTTCCTCCATTCGCACCTCCTCCCTTTCCTCCATTCTGCACCTCCTCCCTTTCCTCCATTCCCACCTCCTTCCTTTCCTCCATTATCACCTCCTCCCTTTCCTCCATTCGCACCTCCTCCCTTTCCTCCATTCGCACCTCCTCCCTTTCCTCCATTCCCACCTCCTCCCTTTTCCTCCACCTCCTCCCTTTCCTCCATTCTGCACCTCCTCCTTTCCTCCATTCTCCTCCCTTTCCTCCATTATCACCACCTCCCTTTCCTCCATTCCCACCTCCTCCCATTCCTCCATTATCACCTCCTCCCTTTCCTCCATTCTCACCTCCTCCCTTTCCTCCATTCGCACCTCCTCCCTTTCCTCCATTCCCACCTCCTCCCTTTCCTCCATTCCCACCTCCTCCCTTTCCTTCATTCGCACCTCCTCCCTTTCCTCCATTCTCACCTCCTCCCTTTCCTCCATTCTCACCTCCTCCCTTTCCTCCATTCCCACCTCCTCCCTTTCCTCCATTCCCACCTCCTCCCTTTCCTCCATTCTGCACCTCCTCCCTTTCCTCCATTATCACCTCCTCCCTTTCCTCCATTCTCACCTCCTCGCTTTCCTCCATTCACCTCCTCCCTTTCCTCCATTCATTCTCCTCGGCTCCTCCTCCCTTTCCTCCATTTCACTTTCTTCCTCCCTTTCCTCCATATCGCTCTCTTCCTCCCTCTCTTTCATTTCGCTCTCATCCTCCCTTTCCTCTATTTCGCTCTCTTCCTCCTTACCCTCCATTTCGCTCTCTTCCTCCTTACCCTCCATTTAGCTCTCTTCCTCCCTTTCCTCCATTTCGCTCTCTTCCTCCCTTTCCTCCATTTCCTCTCTTTCTCTTCCTCCATTTCCTCCATTTCGCTCTTTTCCTCCCTTTCCTCCATTTCGCTCTCTTCCTCCCTTTCCTCCATTTAGCTCTCTTCCTCCCTTTCCTCCATTTCGCTCTCTTCCTCCCTTTCCTCCATTTCGCTCTCTTCCTCCATTTCGCTCTCTTACTCCCTTTCGTCCATTTCGCTCTGTTCCTCCCTTTCCTCCATTTCGCTCTCTTCCTCCCTTTCCTCCATTTCGCTCTCTCTCTTTCCTCCCTTTCCTCCATTTAGCTCTTTTCCTCCCTTTCCTCCATTTCGCTCTGTTCCTCCCTTTCCTCCATTTCGCTCTCTTCCTCCCTTTCCTCCATTTCGCTCTCTCTTCCTCCCTTTCCTCCATTTTTCTTTCTCTTCCTCCCTTTTCCTCCATTTCTCTCTCTTCCTCCATTTCGCTCTCTTCATCCCTTTCCTCCATTTCTTCCTCATTTCCTCCATTTCGCTCTCTTCCTCCATTTCGCTCTCTTCCTCTCTTTTCCTCCATTTCGCTCTCTTCCTCCCTTTCCTCCATTTCGCTCTCTTCCTCCCTTTCCTCCATTTAGCTCTTTTCCTCCCTTTCCTCCATTTCGCTCTGTTCCTCCCTTTCTTCCATTTCGCTCTCCTCTTCCTCCCTTTCCTCCATTTCGCTCTCTTCCTCCCTATCCTCCATTTCGCTCTCTTCCTCTCCTTTTCTCCCTTTCGCTCTCTTCCTCCCTTTCCTCCATTTCACTCTCTCTTCCTCCCTTTCCTCCATTTCGCTCTCTTCCTCCCTTTCCTCCATTTCGCTCTCTTCCTCCCCTTTCCTCCATTTAGCTCTCTTCCTCTCTTTCCTCCATTTCGCTCTCTTCCTCCCTCTCCTTTCCTCCATTTCTGCTCTCTTCCTCCCTTTCCTCCATTTCGCTCTCTTCTTCCCTTTCCTCCATTTCGCTCTCTTTCTCCATTTAGCTCTCTTCCTCCCTTTCCTCCATTTCGCTCTCTTCCTCCCTTTCCTCCATTTCGCTCTCTTCTTCCCTTTCCTCCATTTCGCTCTCTTCCTCCCTTTCCTCCATTTCGCTCTCTTCCTCCCTACCCACCACTAGCTCTCTTCCTCCCTTTCGCTCTCTTCCTCCCTTCCATCCATTCGCACCTCTTCCTCCAATTGCTCTCTTCCTCCCTTTCCTCCATTTGCTCTCTTCCTCCCTACCCTCCACGATATGTTTATACCTTAAGGCTTAGGCCGATGGCGTTCTTGGAAATTGAACTTATTTTCTAGCTTTTATATTAATTTCGATAAATGTCTGGTTTGCTACTATAGTATTGTCTGCAGTCAAAATAAAAAACGAATCAAACTACATCTTAGCTACCAGTGACAGCTGGTGCTACCAGCACTGAATTTATAGAGCAATTTTGTTCAGATGACTGCTAAAACTGCTACCATTACAGTGTGGAAATTCAAAAAAGTGCGGACGCTCGTTCTTCGTATCCCCCCCCCCCCCACATATTTTCGTGGGCCCGGCCTATACGCATGGTCGCATGCTGATTGTGCGTACACAATTAAAATCCTAGCGGCGGCGCTGATGATGATGATGATGATGATGATGATGATGATGATGATGATGATGATGATGATGATGATGATGATGATGATGATGATGATGATGATAATAACAATAATAATAATAATAATAAAGCATTAACGTGTTAGTTCAGATAATTATATAAAGCGCTGCTTAGGCCAACTAGACACTAGAGAGTGACATGGAATTTTCCCGCGGGAAAACGCGGTAACCGCAGTAAATCCCGCAGTAATGGGGACAGCAATTGTGGTAATACCACGGTAATGGGGTTCACTCGCGGTAATACCGCGGTAATGGGGAATGAACCGGCAATAAACCCGGGTGATATTAAGAACTTGAGAACTGATAAGGAGATTTTTTATTTCCTGAAACCTTCTAGTCAGAAATAGTCAGGACTTGGTTAATGCAAACTGTCGATAACATAACAACAGACTATTGCAGTCTGCAATACAAATAGATTTTTAAGCTAAAAAATGTTATTTTTAAATTTGAATTGGTGTAAACTTTTGCGGGGAATGTGATGTCGTCCTGCGGGGATGGGGTGGGGATGGGGGAGAAAACCTGCGGGGATGGGGCGGGGATGGGGAGAAACCCTGCGGGGATGGGGGAGGATGGGGAAGACTTACTTCTTGCGGGGCGGGGATGGGGACAAGATTGTCTCCCCATGTCACTCTCTACTAGACACCTTTTAAACGTCTTCAGAAGTCTCTATATATTACGCATTGTCGCTTAATCTCAAATGCATACGTATCAAACAGGTGTGAAAATTGGAGAGAGATGATGATGATGATGATGATGATGATGATGATGATGATGATGATGATGATGATGATGATGATGATGATGATGTTGGTGATGATGATGATGATGATGATGATGATGATGATGATGATGATGATGATGATGATGATGATGATGATGATGGTGATGGTGATGGTGATGACGATGACGACGACGACGACGACGACGACGACGACGACGACGACGATGACGATGACGATGACGATGACGATGATGATGATGATGATGATGCAGAGGGCGAAGCAAGCTGACAAGGAACCGATCGATTCTGCAGTGCCAAACGAACAGCACCATACCTTCTGGCAGTCGCCATCAGTGCAATGATTTAACGTGATCTCTGCCTCCGTATCCGAGGCATCCTCTGTCGCCGGGGATGCTTCAACCGCGCAGAGGGTGCAGGTACACGACCGTAAGGGTCGGCGAGGGATCGGGGTGAGCAGGGTCGTAGGGGATGGGTCGAAACGGAGGCTGTGCCTGTGAATCGCGAGCATGTCTTTGAGTTGGGAATCAAATGCATTCGTAGGGTCTGCAGGGTTGTGTGTGGTGATAACGGATACTATTGTTTCTGTACTAAATCTCGATCAGAAAGTCGATGTAGTGTAAGAAGAAGTAGAAGATGAAGAAGATGACGATGTTGATGATGATGTTGTTGTTGTTGCTGCTGCTGATGATGATGATGTTGATGATTATTATGATTGTAATCAGGATTATGACAATGATCCTAATTATGATGATGATTATGATTATGATTATATTTATAATCAGGATTATTAATGTGATTATGATCCTAATTGTGATTATGGTTATGCCTGTGATTATGATTATGATTACGACTGTGATAATGATCATAATTATGACTATCAGACTATGACTATAATTAATAATAATAATAAATTTTATTAGTAGTAGTAGTAATTAATTAATTAATTATGATTAAATTATAACGCGCAAGGATTTTTCAGCCACCAGTAGAAGATGCAGTTAGACATCCAAGTGTTTTTGAAAGCCACGGAGGAATAGTGAGTTTTGAGCCACATTTTGACGGAAGTGAATTTGAGCTACGAAGAGAAAGTGGCAGTCGGTTAAGATCATAGATAACATTAGATAAGACCATTTTAGATTGTATCCGACCTGTCCCTATTGATTTTTACTTTGGACGGACCTTCGCAAGTTAGAGCAAACCCGAGAAATTAATAGGAAAACTAGCGATGGCTGACTTCCAACATCTCCAGAATGGCAGATGAAATTTGACAAACCGAGTTTGAAACGTTTAATCAGATAAAAGATTGCACTCCTTGCCAGATCGGATTTCTTCACCAAGGCAGAAAACGGCCCCAAATCTGACAAACTGGCATTGCAGACGATTTGTTCGGCATACTGGTTACTAAAATGAAAAGCATTAAGAGCTGTGTAGCGGTGTAGGACAGCCATGCAGATAATGGCCTCCTAGTTAAGATGATGAAGGTTACAAGGTAGAAACAGAAAATAAGGCAAGGTAGAAGAATAGCAGTCCCTTGAGCAAACTCAGAAATGTAGCAGTGGGTCAACCCAACGTAAATCGGGGGGGGACAGAGGGGACTGTCCCCTCAAAGTTTTGACTGGGTCTATCTGTCCCCCTAAAATGCAAAAATCTGGCCCGAAAAAATTTGTCCCCCAAAAGTTATGTACAGATTTTCGCCTCTGGGTCAACTAATTAATTTTTCTCAGCCTTTGGTATGTGAGACTGGGTTGCCAGCCGCATCTTTCCAAATACTGGGGCCGAGAAGTCATGAGCAGGGCTTAAAGCTTACAGAAACATAGTACATGACTTATCTCATTAATATTCATAACATTTGACACAGATGTTATCTGAGGGATATTGTGTAGCATTCTTTGTTCATGTCAACTTTTCTTTAAATAATAAGTAAATTTCATGGAAGGCAAGTCTATTTTGACAATTTTAAAAGAAGCACTTCCATTATTTTCTGACAATTTCTGTCAAGAAATAAATGAAAACTTGACAAATTACAGTCAATTTCACATCAAGAACTGAAACTGAAACACAGAAGCTGAGGTAGAACACAAAATGCCTCATCATTCTGCCACCACCATCATTGTGTTCATTTAAGAGTTATTCAAACCAAACTGAAATGCCACTTAGCCAAATGACAGAGCTGCTAAAGAAAACCAACAACTACCAGAACCAAATAAAGTAATTAAAATTTGTTTAATTATTTTTATACACAATGCAGTAACGTTTACCCTTGTTCACCAACACTCTGACAGTCCTGAATTTTGATGACCTAAAAGAAAAATCACAGATTATGTACATAATCTATCTTAGGGAACTATGTCTTGCCGGCCTTGCTCCAGGCTATCTCAAGGCCTATTGTGCTCCAGTTTCTGCTCTGCCTGGTCATTTCGTCCTTCGGTCTTTGGCCCGTGGACACTTGGTTGTCCCTCGAATGCATACCTCTATGGCCCATTCGAGGAGTTTCGCTTCTGTGGGCCACTCCAGCTGGAACCGACTGCCTCAGTCCTTTAGGGTTGACTTCCTTTCTTTCCTCTAACCAGTTCCACAAGCGAATGAAAACCTCTTTTTGTAAGTGAAGACACTGGCCTGGATCAGGAACACCTTTGATTTTAAGTGGCGCTTTATAAACACTCGATTACAAATAGAATTACAATTATGAACTTCAGCGTCATCTACAGTCGGACACAGATCTCTTTTGCTCAGCAACACAGTCATCTCATTGTTCGCACTCCTGAACTCCCATATAGCAAATGGAAGCTTGTCATAGTCAACCTGGAATAGGTTTTTGTGCAACTTATGCGCTTCTCCTTCATTCTATGCCTGTTTTACCAGTGGTTGAAGACCATTCTATCCGATAGTGGCCTTATATGGTCAGATCAGGCGCACCTTTGCTGAGTTTTCTTAAAGAGGTGCTAAATAAGTTGATCATAACTGAGAAAGGTAATAGAAAAAATGGTTACTCAGCAGATGGTACATTATTTGAAAGCAAGCAACTCATGTCGAAGCTAGTCAGGTTTCAGGAAGGGACATGGAGACTGTCTTACTAAGAATCATCTGTGATGCCAGTGATTCTGGCTGTGCCACACTGCTCACTCTTCTGTGCTCTGCCACTTGTGCAGACAGATTGGTGCCTGCGCATATCAACTTGAACCCATTGTGCCTTCCCAGTCTCCCATTATGTTAAATAATAACTGTTGGCTTTCACTGTGCAGCATACATTTACAACCTATCTCAAAACACACTTACTTAGATTGGTTAGCTAGTCATAAGTGCAGCACTTTTGTGAGGAACTTAAGATACACTTTACTAAGTGGCTTGATACATACATAAATGCATACATAAATACATACATATATAAATACATACATACATACATTACCTTGTTACCTTGTGCTGTCAGTTCCTGGAACTCTAGCGACCGTCATGATCAAGCCTCTCCATTTCCTTCTGTCCGCCGTCGCATCTCTCAGTTCTGCCAAATTCATTCCAGTTGTTTCATATATCTCGTCCATCCACTTTTCCTTGGTCGTCCTTGTTTTCTCCTTCCCTCTCCATATGCTAACATCATTTCCTTTTCCAATCCATCTGATCGCATGACATGACCAAAGAACCTCAACTCATACATACATACATACATAAATACATTCATAAATACATACATACATAAATATATACAGATATAAATGTCCTTCTGCATAATCTGAGATCATAATGATCCTGTTTACCCAAAGTAACATCACTTTGGTACAATATTAAGGTTTTAAGAAATATTTAACAAGTATCCTGAAATTTCACTCTGTCGTGAAATTTCAGGGCAATTTCAGGACAACTTTTAAATTTCAGGAATTTCAGGACATTAAATATTAATAATGTTACTACCAACATGCTGTTAGTTCTGCCACCATGACACCACCAAACATCAACACATCAGCACCACCAGCTCAATTTAGCTATGAGCGGAGAGATGGCTGAATGGTAGCAAGCTGGCACGAAGACAAGAAGGACGCGGATTCGATAATCGCTAGGTTGACTCAGCCTTCCACTCCCTGGGGGCGACTTAAAATGAGCAGTAGGACAGATGGGCACCTTGCAGGCTGCCATACAGTTAAATTCGACCTGCTAAACTTGTCATCACCTCTAACTACCATATCATGTAATCTTACTGCATAATTGTCAGTTTGAATTAATAAACAAATATTATTAATGAGTGTACAGCCCACCGAGTAGAATGACAGTAAAGATTACCTCTAGTTTACGACATTTCTCAGCCAAAGTCTGCAGTCCTTTGTTGCTGATGTTCATACTAGAAAGACTGAGCTCTCTGAGGTTTTCACACGATTTAGCTGCAACGAAAATTACTACATTCACTGAAATAAAATACTAGACATTTTCTGGCTGCTCACTTCCTTCCAACATTTTCTAATAATTTCATATTAATAGCACGTGACAATCTGTTACATTATATTGTGGTTCTGGGTAGTCTTACAGAAAGGTTTCACGATATTTTGAACCAAGGTTTGGATGGCAAGTTCATAAAAATCATCAAAAGCCTTAAACACAGTTAGTATCATTGTATTAGTAAACTGATATATGTTTTAATTTAAAAATAAGCATATGACCCTATAATTTATAAATGATAATGCTTAACAGGAGACTTGTTTGTACCAATAGTACTGACAATGATTACACAGAAAATGTTTGCTACCAATTGCATTCAGAGATCGGTCAGTTAGCTTTTCAAGATAATGAGAAAGATCGAGTGCGCAAAGTGATGACGATCCTCGTTGCAACAGCTTCTTCAGGTCATTGTATTGTATTGTATATTCGTTTAATAGATTTTCCCGATGTCAAACCGCATCAGGTTACATTCATTGCTGATAACAGTGAGTTAGTCAATATGCAAACAGCTACCAAACCGAACAATTCCAATACTATTAAACATACATAATTATTGTAGAAGATTTTCGTGAGAACATCACTGAAAGTTTGATAGACTGTGTCCATGTATATCGAATAACATCTGGACTATTAGACTTAAACAGCTGTGTAAGTCTGAGTTTTATTTTAAAATATTATTGACTGTACCCAAGTAAATTGAGGATCATTACTCAAAGGCATAGTAATCTATTTCCGAGTAGATCCAAAGACAGTGTGTGGCCGAAGACTGGGCCCCTCAAGGTCCCTTGTACGAAGAGGGCTTTTAAGTGAGATGAAGAGGAAAGGCTGAAGTTGAATGTTAGAGGTTCGACGAACCCAAGACACTGGCAAAGGGCTGAGGCCAGGTGCATCAAGGAGCACCCGCCGACGATGCTGGTGACGTCTAGGGCCATTCGGTCTCGGCACACTGCGACAACGGCTGGACGCTCGGGTGTTGGACTGGTCTTTTGTCTCGACCCGCCGGTGAGAGGAGGCGGTGACCATGAGGCTCCATGTAGCGGCTGGGAACCGGCGCCCGATGCCCCA
Source organism: Aporrectodea caliginosa (assembly GCA_020284085.1). Taxonomy (NCBI): domain Eukaryota; kingdom Metazoa; phylum Annelida; class Clitellata; order Crassiclitellata; family Lumbricidae; genus Aporrectodea; species Aporrectodea caliginosa. The sequence goes on from JACEVL010000097.1 coordinate 200,612, forward strand.
AGGCCGCCGTGTCCGGAGATCGGTAAGGTTGACGGTCAGATGATCTACCTGTCGACACCTCTCAGCGCCACTGCGCTGCCAGAGTAGCTCGGACGGTGGCGCCATGACGTCATACATACAGGAACACCCTGCAGTAGGCGGAGCCGGGGAAGCCCGAGTCTGGGCTACCGGTCGCAGTCGTCCATGGCCATGACGAAACAGGCCAGGCATGAAATCAAGCGATACGCTCCGATGGAGCGTGACGCCAGGAGTAGAATCCTGAACAAAAACGGTCGAAAAGTTGATGAAAACTAAAAAGTGCTAAGCAAGTGAATCATGATCGGTAAAATCTGAAAAGTAAATAAACAGAGCTGAAACAAAGCTTTTCGCTGATCATCCAGTTTGACAATTACAAAACGGTGTCATTTTTAGCTGTACAATGGAAACTAAGAAACTATACAAGCTGCCCAAGTTCAATCATAGAAATATGTATCTGTAGTCATTAGCTAAACATATCTGGGCAGTTTATAGAAAAATTAGGAAAACACTAGTAGATTCACTTGCTTAGCAGTTAAGTTTGAAATCATAAACACGCTTTACACAGAGGCAAAGTATGATCAGGTGCAAGGTCAGTGGCTAAGAGATACATGTATACATTCCATTAACTGAGAAGATGTATCTGATACTCAAATGAAGAAACATCAACCAGAAACCGAAAATCAGCAATACTACCGGTACTGAATTCAACATTTTAGCTCTAACTAAAATGTTGAATTCAGTACCAGTAGTATGCCAGAATTTAACAAAGAGGAATATTAATTTATTACTGGAAATAAATTCACTGTCTGTAAAGCTGAGTCAATTTTTTATGAAAAATGTTTCCTCCTTGCAACTCTGCCTCACGACACAATCAGCCGTTTTAATCAAAAAGAGAAAAAAGATTCAGTAAGGTAATGGAAAAGTGTTATAACTTATAACATGCTAAAGTTGCTATTTCTAAATGCAACATTCCTATTACGTTTAAAACATAAATTAAAGTTATTTTTCAAAGTCAGATTTGCTATTTATGAATGTGAAATTTAAGACATTTCTTATTATGTGCAGACTTCGGTTGAGATCACAGGCACCAAATGTGAATTTCTAGATTTTCATGATTATAACATTTATGACATTTCTAAAGGTAAAATATTTTACATTATTTTACTAAAAATACGCAGCAACACAATGCAACATAGAATTTCTTAAGCCAGCTGACTCACAACGTTTGCCGTGCATGCTGTTCCAGATCTCCAGTCGTTTGATGCTCGACCAAAAGTGCAGCGATAACAATCGCCATCGTCTGCACACTATGAGATCACAATTAAATGCACTGTTATGCATTACCATGTGTAATGTAACTTTAAAAAATATACATAACGTCCCTCATAGAAGCTGCTTATCACCACCATCCTCATACCATTAAAATTAACAGTTTTCAGAGATGGTGTTTCTAGGAAACACCATGATAAAATGATAAAACTCCTAAAGGAGATGTAATAATGGTCATTGGTGACTTTAATGCGAAGGTGGGAAAATATAATGGAGGAGGGGGAGACACGTTAGGAGGTCATGGGTTGGGAGAGCAAAATGATGCAGGAGAGAGATTAGTGGATTTTTGCGAAGGAAACAGCCTGAGAATAATGAATACATGGTTTGAACAGCCAAAAAGAAGGTTGTATACGTGGACGTCACCAGATGGAAAACACAGGAACCAGATTGATTACATACTGATAAATAAAAGATGGAATAGCACGATAAGAGATGTTAGAACAAAACCAGGCGCTGACTGTGGAACCGATCATGAACTACTAGTAGCAACAGTGCAAACGAAACTAAAAAAATTAAAAAAAGGAGAAAGATTGATCACATACGACTGCAAGGAAATATCACAGGAATACAGAGTAGAAATAAGGAATAGATTTGAAATATTGGAGAGGGACGATGCAGAAACAGAGGAGGTTGAGAACAATTTATGGGAAAAGACAAAGGAAGTGATCTTAGAAACTGCGGAGAAATATATTCCGAAGAAAAGAAAAACTAAAACAACTCCTTGGCTATCGAAAGAAGCTATTAACATAGCCATATGCAGAAGGGAAGCAAAAAGAGAAGGAGATAAAGATAAGATAAGAAAACTGAACAGCGCATTCCAAAAACAAGCGCGCATGGACAAAGAAAAACATCTAAATGAATTATGCAAGGAAATGGAGGAGGAGGGAAGAAAAGGAAGAACTAAAACTATGTTTTCAAAAGTGAGGGAAATAACGAGAAAAAACACACCAAAAATGGGGTCGCTGAAAGCAGGTGATGGACACATAATTGCGGATGAAGAAGGAATGAAGAAAAGATGGAAGGAATACACAGAAGAGTTGTACAACGAAGATAAAAGAGTAAAGGTAGAAAAAACAGATGTAACAGAGTATGAAAATGAACCGGAAATCATGGAAGCAGAGGTAGAATGGGCTATTAAACAATTGAAAGATAATAAGGCCCCGGGTCAAGACGGGATACCAATAGAAATGGTAAAAGCTGGGGATGGCGTGATGACAAAGACAATAACAAAGATTTGTAATAACATATGGAAAACTGGAAAGTGGCCAGAAGATTGGAAAAGTTCAGTCTTTATCCCTTTATTTAAAAAAGGAGACGCAAAAGAGTGTGAAAATTACAGGACAATAGCAATGATATCACACATAAGCAAAATATTACTCAAAATAATACATAAAAGAATGGAGAGTACAATAGAGAGAGAGCTTCCTGATAGTCAAGCAGGATTTAGGAAATTTCGTGGAACACGTGATCATATTGCCAATATGAGGTGGATAATGGAGAGACAAAGGGAGTTTGGACAGAAAGTATACATATGCTTCATTGATTATAGCAAAGCGTTTGACTGCATTAATCATGAATTGATGTGGAAAACCTTGGGAGAAATGGGAATACCGAAACACTTGATTCAACTTCTTAGGGGTTTGTACGAAGATCAGATAGCGGTGATAAGGACTGAATATGGAGATACTGACAGATTCAGGATTAGGAAGGGAGTGCGGCAAGGATGCATTCTGTCTCCTTTCCTATTTAATATGTATGCTGAAAGGATAATGAGGCAGGCGGGAATGGATGAGGCTATGGAAGGAATAAAGATAGCGGGAAGAACAATAAACAATCTGAGATACGCTGACGATACAACACTATTGGCGGGTAAAAAAACCGATTTGGTAGAACTAATAAGAAGGCTCAAGAGTGAAAGTGAGAAAGCAGGACTCTACTTCAATATAAAGAAGACAAAGATCATGACAACAGAGGAGGAGGACAGTTTTGTAGTAGATGGAGAGGAAATAGAAACGGTAACTAGCTTCACGTTTTTGGGATCAGTAATAGAAAAAGAGGGAAAGTGTGATATGGAAATAAATCGTAGAGTAGCGATAGGAAAAACTGCAATGAATGGTCTGGAAAAAATATGGAAGGACAAACATGTGAGTATAGACACGAAAAAAAGATTGGTGAAGGCTCTGATCATACCAACAGTAACATACGGCAGTGAGACATGGACAATGACCAAGAAAATGAAAAAAAGATTAACGCATGCGAAATGTGGATATGGAGGAAGATGCAGAGAATATCATGGAAAGAGAAAAGGACCAACGATTGGGTGCGCATGAGTATCGGAATTGAGAATGAAGAGACACTACAACAAACAGTGCTAAGAGCAAAGTTGAGGTTCTTTGGTCATGTCATGCGATCAGATGGATTGGAAAAGGAAATGATGTTAGCATATGGAGAGGGAAGGAGAAAACAAGGACGACCAAGGAAAAAGTGGATGGACGAGATACATGAAACAACTGGAATGAATTTGGCAGAACTGAGAGATGCGACGGCGGACAGAAGGAAATGGAGAGGCTTGATCATGAAGGTCGCTAGAGTTCCAGGAACTGACAGCACAAGGTAACAAGGTAACAAGGTTTCTAGGAAAAACAAACATTATAGCTCAATTTCCACGAGCAGAAGAAAAAATATGAGGAAATCCAGTTTAGAGGACAGATCATTCACTGCACAAATCAGTCATGCCAAGGAGGATGGCTGCCTGGCTTTGCTGTGAAATCATTGGAAGGTACCGTGAAGTTAGGCAAAGTTCAACCTACTTAGGTATTTGGATGGGTTCATGAATGACCATATCTGGTGCCCAGTCCATCCTTTCAGGGATTAGTACCCAAGGAAAATGGGAGGTTAAAACACGTGGCCTGTTGTCCTCATCTACATGATTGTATGACCAATTGGACCGTTAAAAGGACAGATGATTCCATTTCAGTTCGATGCTAATGCTGTGTAACATATGTACATGTAATTATGTATACACTACGATCGAAGAAATGAAATTGCAAAAACAAAGCACCAACTCAGATTACCTCTTTCAGCCAAAAGCCTTTCTTCCAATGACAGATATCCAAAAATATGAGCCATTGCATAATCATTCAGGCAGTTGATTGGTGTATAAGTGCTGGTGGAGGTAGACTCTTCATGGTCGCTATTGGACTGTATCTGTCTTGTATCAACTGAACTATCATCCAACTGTATATGGCTTCCATCCACCGAAGTACCAGCTGTCACGTCTGTTCCATCAAAGGTCTCTGTGCTCTGTACAAAGAAATGCCGGAATCAACTAGAAAATCATCAAGTTTTTCAAACAGCTCCTATATTGTAACTCATGTTAAGAATGCCAATACAACAGAATTTCAGATGTATTATTTTTGCATTTGCTAATCACCACTACTTAATCACAGAGCATCAATCGATGGAGCTGAGCAACTGTTCGTGAAAGCACCGGCTCAAGTTCCCTACACATGGAGGCTTGAACCCACATCTTCACTTCAACATATGAGAGCTCAAACCAATCAGCTATTATGTTTTCTATTCATTACAAACAATGGATGAACATCACATCATGTGATTAAGTAGTAGAGGAATATAGCAGAGGAATTCTGCTGCTAGTGTCAACAGCCATGCATCAGATCTTTTATTTTCAACTCACATTTTCCGCCATTCAGACAGTTTACTGATGAATCCATATACAATCCCTCTGAACGGTTCTTTAGAGGTGCTACATAAATATTTGACAGATTCATATATACACACACAGTAAAAGTTAACAGCAGATAACATACCTCAAATAAATAATCTGCCATCTACCAATATCAATTAATCTGCAAATAATCACACTGACAATAATCCGGCTGTTTGTATTCTAAAACACCCTAATTATCATCATACATTAAATGGAAAATCAATAGAAATCGATCCAAGCTGTAATATGCCAAAAAAATCTTTGTCGGCGGCAACGGCCTATGTTGTCATAAGCTGCCGTTAAACTGGATCCAATCCAATCCAAAACAAGGCAACAGTGTTTCACTTCCCCAAATTTACGAAAGAAATCCCACAATACCTTCTGTGACATCTGCAAAATCAAAATAAGTTGAATTACACTGACACTTATACAAGCACAAATTTATGCCACACAATTCACGATTTCAAGCACTTGTAATTAAGAATGACACATCACAACACAAACCATACAGAGAGGCTTTGAATAACTACTTTAAAATGTTGAACTCAGTTTCCAGTATTTAGCATCTTACTGACGGCACCATCCTCATTTTCCACACTCAGGACTGACACTACCTGGCACTGTTATAGGACCATAATATGCAGACAGATCTGCAGCATATTTCTCTTGGAAACAAATTTCTCTTGGGAGCATAATTTCTCTTAAATCATCTTGTCTCTTCCACATCAGGTTGCAGATTTCTTCACTCTGCTGTGCAAGGTGACCTGGTTGTTCTATATACCGGCATGAATTTTCACAGTCCAGTACAACAGATGTTTTGCTGTGGTCGGCCTATACTTTTCAAATAAGTCGCCTAGCAACCTACGATATAAACTCCTTAACTACTCTGCCTTTTTTCTGCAAGCACTTGAAGACCATTCTCTGTGATCATGGTTTCATGTTGTTTAATAGGTAGGAAGCAACTCTCATGAGCTTCTAGTCGAGTGGCACTATATAAATTTTGTGATTATATTTATAATCTCAGCAGTACACACATTCCATTATCCTGTGGTTCTGATATTTTGATTCCAGTCACCTGTGCATACCTGACCTTTACTTAAGTTAACTCAATGCTCCTGTAAGCCCTATGAATGAAATAAATAATTTAACCTATAATCTGAAATGCGTTAAGTTATTAAGACATACATCATCTGACTTCACCTTGAAGCTGACATCTGCATCAGAAACCTTGTCCTTAGGATTTTGATACTGATCGTTTCCAATGACAAGGGCTGAAAAATCTGACGAACTACCAGTAGATTTTGTCTCGCTATCCTGTTCACAGTCTGAACTTTCCAATGAATTCATGGCACTCTGACATCCAACGTCTGCACAATCATTCTCATATGACAGAGGGTCGATATTCATGTCTTCAATGTCAGGCACAAACGGTTGTAGTAAATTAGGATCATCATCCAAGTTTTCTTTTGGATCATTAGACAAGTCTGGCATAAAATGTCTCGATTCTTCATCTTTATCCCAGCTCTCTTCGGGTTCCATGGTCATCAACACTAAGCAGACAATCCTTGAATGCTCCGAAGACAGATTTCTAACCTCCACAATCAAAAGCTCTAACGTGATTACTGCAACAAAGAAATTATGAATCCTAAAATCCATTTACAACAGGTAATATTAGACAAGCAGAACTCCCAAGAAAATTATACTAGAGAAAACTTACTTAAACAGTAAGTATAACAACCCACAATTTCATAGCAAAAGTGTCCAAAGCAAGTTCTTTTAAGAAACAAAATTAGAATTGGTCCATGGATGCGACGGAGTGATTCAGTGTTCCCAGGCTTCTTTGGGGTTATTTAGGCACAGGTGATGCATTATTATTATTATTATTATTATTATTATTATTATTATTATTATTATTATTATTATTAAACTGTCATTTATAGAGCTCATAAACAAAATGGAAATCTTGCACAAAAGCGCGTAACAGAAAAAAAATTAAGAAAAATATGTCTGTGCTGGTCTCATGTCAGATGTTAAATGTCGTTTCTGAAGACCATTTGTCGGCTGGATAACATTGCTAACTAGAAGAGTCACCGGTGGCATAGGGATTGTATTCTTGAAGATTGATGAACCGATCTGCATTTTGATCGGGGTTCGTTTTCTGATTTTTTTCTTGATTTTTAACTTATTCAGGTTTATGACGGTTTGACGATGTGGAGGCTAAGAGTAGTTGTTACAGTTTAACAAGCCTGTATGATAACAAAAATCATTAGCGTCGCCCTCCTCCTACATCCAGGCTTGGGATTGGCACAGCCAGTGTACAAGCATAGGCTATAGCCTACTAGATGGCTTTGTGATCGGTTTTGATCACAGGGCAGAGGCTAAGATGGCTTTGAAGACATTACTTCTGCTACTTCTTTGATGTTAGTTTAAGTTGGTAGACAGGCAAGAAGACGATCAAGTTCATTTATCAATTCTAACAACTTTACTATCCTTTTCTTAATTTAAATCTCTCAAGTTAACAGTTCTGCGTTTTGTGAGATTGTTTTTCTCAATAAAACGAATATAATTATATAGAAAGTTACCATCAAAATACGCGTTGTGGAAGCGCTATAAAATTTCACATTTAATTAGGGATAAATCTTCTGCGCCGGAAAAATCCGCCGCAAAATTACTATTTTCGACGGCGGAAGAGTTTTGCGCAAGCGCAACCTTCAGCGCATGGGCTTTGTTAAAATGCGTTACTTCTTATAAATTGGCCTCCTGAGTGTCGGTTAGGCGCTGTGACGGTCGGTTAGGGTCAGATAAAAGTCGTCATAATTAGATAAAAATGTGAGAAACTTTCCGCCGCAGAAGTAATTTCTTCATGTATTGCGTGGCGGAATCTTCCACCGCAGAAGCACTACGCTTTAATTATCGTCGTATAGCGCCAAACCGTAAAAACTTCAATTGCACAAATCAATGCACACGGTTAAAATTATCGTCGTATGGCTCCATACCGTAAAAACTTCAACAATGCACAAAATAAATGCACACGCATAAAATTAACTGAGATAAAACATGTTTAAACTTTAAAGTAATTGATGGGTCACTGTACAAAAATTAACTTGCGCAGTCCGTAACTAGGTCATTTATTAATATAGTAACATGATTGGATGACACGAAACATGTAAACTCCGCCCACTCAAGCGAATACGTTTGTAAATAAAAAAAATAATAAATAATAATATCTTTTCTTTAATAAGCGCCTGACAAACGCACTGCGCTGTAGGCTACATTTACATGTTATGCAATAATATTGAAATCTTAACTACTAACAGAACAGACAGCTTGCAATACAACGGCGCTAATAGCAGCCTAGAAGATTGGCCCCTCCCTCTGGAATGGGCTCCCTTTGGCACTGCGATTGCATCCCAGAATCCACTCTGAATCTTTCTATTCTTGCCTCAAAACTATCCTTTTCAGCCGTGCTGGGGAAGAGTGCGAGAGGTACCGAGTTCGAGCCCCGTTAGGGCGGATTTGCTTTGTAGGCTGCTATTAGCGCCGTTGTATTACAAGCTGTCTGTTCTGTTAGTAGTTAACTAGTTAAGATTGTTTCAATTGCATAACATGTAAATGTACAGCGCAGTGCGTTTGTCAGGCGCTAAATTAAAGAAAAGATATTATTATTATTATTATTTACAAAGCATATCCGCCCAACGGGGGCTCGAACTCGGTATACCTCTCGGTCTCTGTGCCAGATGTTATCCGTTGCCGCTTCGTGCCAGATTGTTCCTTAATTATTGACCAATTGCTATCCACATTTTGGTGTAGGCTACAGACATGGTAATAAGCATACATCATCCATTGAGCTTATCAAGACAGATAAATGTACCGAAAACCCATCATCCTAATGATAAAAGTTTCACTCATCATGCCACCTGCCGGAGGGATTGTGCGGTTATCGGCCAGTGGGCGCATTTGGTAGAAGGAGCAGGTCATGATCACCATCCACGAGCTGAAGAGGAGTCTGGAATCAGCCTTAGCACAACTAAGGACATAGCTGTTCAAAGGAGGGAGTATCCTCAGGGGGGGAGGCTACTTTTTTTGGTCTGGCGGTCCTTGCTGGGTCTAGCCCCTGCCTATCTACGCGACCTCTGCTGCCCTACCTTGGGTGCTCCGAGTCGTCGCTCTCTCCGCTCTACTGATCGGGGCGTGCTCATGGTCCCTTTTGCCCGCACAGCTACTAAGCAGAATCGCGCCTTCTCAGTGGTTGGCCCCTCCCTCTGGAATGGGCTCCCTTTGGCACTGCGATTGCATCCCAGAATCCACTCTGAATCTTTCTATTCTTGCCTCAAAACTATCCTTTTCAGCCGTGCTGGGGTCGGGAGCGCTCCTGAGTAGTAACCTTGAAGGGGCGCTATATAAATCTTTGTAATGAATGAATGAATAATGGAATCGGATAAGGCGGCGCATGATGGACTGGAGCCAAAGGTGCTAAAAACCAAACTTTTTTCAAAATGAAAAGTTGTTTTTGTTTGTTTTTGTTTTTGTTTTTGAGATTTTCCTATTTCGGATCATAAAACTCAAAAAAATGGCAGAATAGCCTACCGTTCAAATTAATCAGGTGCATATAAATGAAAGTAACTAGAACAGTAGAACCGTAGAATGTCATAAAAAGAAGGTAACAAAGACCATGCAACAATTATTGCCAAGAGAGTTGAAGAGACAACAATTTTGGCATTTATAATTTTGAAATTTGTAAAAAAAATTGCGGTTTTTTTCAAACGAAAAACCAAAAAACCAAGCCTTTCACAGCCCTGACTGGAGCCGGTCCCTAAAGGATGCAACAACATTGTTGACGTAAACATTGTTGAGGTAAACATTGTTGACATTGCTGACATTTTTGACATTGTTGCGTGACGTTGACAACTGACACTTTCAATTGACAGATGAAACCGACGTTAACAGTGAGATCTCCGTGTGTTTTACGTGTCATGATCTTGGCGCTTTAGAAAGTCTTGGCGAGTATTCTAGTATAAACAGAAATCTTTAAACAATAGGCAGGCTAGTAAGATTGGCGCCAAGAAAAGTGCGTGTGGACTAGGCTATAGGCCTAGGCCTAATCGCCCTATAATGACAAGAGTTATATCTGCCAACCTCTTGACCTGCCGACATTGTTATTAAAATCGAAATCAATGTCGACTAGGCCTAGATCAACTCCTCATAGCGCATATCATTATCAATTCGAATCAATTCGTATAATATTTCAACAAATGCTGCAATTACTAAAATATTCTGCGCAGACGTTTACGGATAATTTTACCTAAACAATAATTATTATTGCTAAAGCGGTTTAAATTGAGGAAATTGGTGACTATTAGGCCTACTGCGGCAGTACTGCCATTGGTAGGCCTAATTATATTACTGCCATGTGGACCATGTTTTATGGTCCCCAAGAAACCGCTCATAACTCGGATAATAATTATTCTATCTACCAGAAGAGTTTTGAAAATTCAACCTATGCTTAGCTAGAGGCTGAAAATAGTCTGTTTAGGCTATGCTATTTAGCCTAAAGCCTGTCTAATCACTTTTACTGCTAGCGGATAGGCTATTAGACCTACTCGACTGATATTTTTCTGATAAACTACGAATTACGATGCAAATAACTTTTTGAATTTGGTAGGTCTAAATTGTTGTTGATATTTTGTGCATAGGTTTTAAACTAAGCAACGCGAAAACTTAAGAATTGTAATGATTTCAATGTTCAAGCTAAGAGTGCAATATAATGCGGGGATCAGATAGCCTACGGTAGCCTAATATGATGAGATAACATGATGAGGTGCTATAATGATAATAGGCCTATGATACAAGGTGATATGACACGATGATACTATGTGGTGATATACAATAATTGGTGATAGATCTTGTTAGATTAATAGACCATCATTTTCGGATTGTTCAGAAGATGGTTCCTCAATTAACATAGGCCTAACTTTATGTCTCTCATAAAAATTATTATAATTTGCTGAAGCTGTGTAGACCTAACCGCGTGTAGGGCCTACTGAAATTTAGCCAACTGAATGTACTGTAACTAGGCCTACGACAATTACAATGACTTTGTACATAAAACTCGACTATTTGCATGTTATTTACCTGTGTGGAATTACAATCGTGTCTACCTGCACTAAGCTATCTGTTCGTTGATTCGTAAGCTAATCTGGCATGGTAATATGTAATATGCTGGTTTATCTAATTGGTTCTGCGTCTCGTTCGTCTCACCCATCCTAGCTGTAGATGTCTTCGCGCTGTTCCACAGGGTGCTCTGGTTGGTCCCCAACCAAAACATCCACAGTGGAGCACAGAAGCTTAATTCACTGTGGTCGGTTGCCTAGCATTAATTTTATGACATGAGCTCTTAATTGGCCCTTCTTACATCTATTTCGTAAGCGCTTAATTGTAATAATTGAAAACCATTTTTTCGATTCTGGTTTCCCATCTTTAGGTTGGTAGCACCTCTGATTAACCTCTCTGGAAGAGGCGCTATATAAAAATCTACGATTACAGATACAAATACAACTAACAAACGAACCAGTCGCTTTAAGATAGAACAATAACTACAGAAACAAAGAAATAATATTTTTGTATCTTTCTAACTCTGCAAAACTTCATCGTGTTAGGCCTACAGTTTGCCGACATTTTCCGTTCTAAGGCACGCTCGATTTTTGGATCAAGTCGCAGCAGTTCATGAGATTTAGTCGAGACTATCAGTTCGCGTTAATTTGCTGGAATGTCGAGGATGTGGTTGCTTCTTGCCAGTCTTTTCCGTCTTTACCGTGTTTTTCGTTGACCAATTGCAATGACGTCTGTCCGGTGGAGAATAGAGCACATTATTGTCCACATTCCTATAACAAATAGGCCTACATCGATATTTTGAATAAAATCTGTAAAGTAGGCTAAGGTGATCGCACTGCAGTCGTAATGAATGTGTGAAGTAACCCGGTGGCCCATTGGTTAGAGCACTCGGCCTGCAACGCGGAGAGTAGCCTACGGGTTCGAGCTTCGCCCGAGACAGTCACTGTATAGGGACCTTGAGCAAGTCCTTCGCTCACAATTGCAGAGACAATTGTATTTGCGACATCGTCGTGTGTGCACTTCTGAACTTAGGAAGGAGGGCAATATCAAAGTACAGTTGCACTGTATTGTATTGTACGACAATATTCATGGGCTTCAGTCGAGATCAAGGGTTAGTTGGAAGAGCACACACGCTGTCGAAGAGGTTACCCGGTGGCTGATTGGTGGGTGGCAAATGTAACAGCCATCTGCCACCATAATTATATTCATACACAATTACACATGCGTACATGTATAGGCCTATGCAGCTGGCTGAAAGTGCTAAATATTTCGTATGATTGAAGCTGCCAACGACCTTCCAAATTCGCCTCTAGCTGCAATAGATAAAAGTTTCCTTGTGGGAAAATGCGCTGGAAGAGATCTCGATTGTAAGCTTAACTTAATAAGTCATTTGAGTTTTAGTCATAAACAATTTAACAAAACTGTTTATCCGCACGTCGTTGCACCAACCGTAAGAACGCAGCTCCATCAGGAACTCCCTTCTGTAAATCAACCGATGATCACTTTAGTTACAGTTTACGCTGACGATACTATACGACAGGAGACAATAACAGTAGCCTACTGTACCATTCTGTAGAGTTAGAGCTTACATGCAGTACGATGCGAAGCAGGCGTTGATGTATTGTGTCTGGGTGGAATCATCACAGACTGGATCGTATCCAGTGTCACATGGACACGACACTTCACAGTTGCCCTTCACGAACATCGTTATATTCCTTCACCAGAAACAATCAAAATACTCTGAAATTCCTGCTTTAAAATGGTGATGATTATACTGCCCTACTTTGGCAAAAGGAAGCAAGTCCAGTTTAAGGTTAAAATGACATATCGGTATCATTTTGGTTCAAGAAGCAAGTCCAACACAATCGACTATATAAATAGTTATTATTGCATGTGGTTCTGGCGGAAAAGCAGAAGCAGAAAGAAGCATGTCCAAGTAGTAGGCCTACTGGAAAATTCCAAGGCAAAAAGAAGCAAGTCCATGCGTAGGCTATGTGATGCATACGCATGGACTTGCTTCTTTTTGCCTTGAAATTGTACGTGTAAATTCAGACAATTTCCAGGCCTGATCAGTTATTTTTTCTCATTTTTCTCAGAAACTCAAATCTGTGACTTGCTTCCTTTTGCCAAAGTAGGGCAGTATAGTAGTAGTAGTAGTAGTAGTGGTAGTAGTAGTAGTAGTAGTAGTAGTAGTAGTAGTAGTAGTAGTAGTAGTAGTAGTAGTAGTAGTAGTAGTAGTAGTAGTAGTAGTAGTAGTAGTAGTAGTAGTAGTAGTAGTAGTAGCGGTAGTGGTAGTGGTAGTGGTAGTGGTAGCGGTAGCGGTAGCGGTAGCGGTAGCGGTGGTGGTAGTGTGAGTGGTAGTGTGGTAGTGGTAGTGGTAGTGGTAGTAGTGGTAGGCTAGTAGTGGTAGTGGTAGTAGTAGTAATATAGTACTAGTGGTAGTAGTAGTAATATAGTACTAAAACTATAGTAATACTAGGCCTACTAATAATAATAATCATCATAATCATAATAATAGCAATAATAATAATAATAATAGTAGTAATAAAAACTTACTGATGATGATAATGATGATGATGATGATGATGATGATGATGATGATGATGATGATGATGATGATGATGATGATGATGATGATGATGATGATGATGATGACGATCATGATCATGATCATGATCATGATCATGATGACGACAATGATGATGATGGTTAATGAGTATCAACGTAAGTTGAGAGGTTTTAAAATGTGCTCTGTTACTGGTTGGCTGCGGTAATGCTCGCCCTTCAGTCGAAAGTTCCTTCCAACTTGCTAACCGTAGACGTTTCTCAGCATTATTAGTCTGTTACATTGATGTCGGTGATAGTGGCAGAAAATAATGCAGATTACATCAGATTGCATTATATTCGTAAGGGGCCGTCCATAAAGTACGTCACGCTATTTTTGACCATTTTACCCCCTCCCCCTGTCACAAACTGTCACAAAACTCGGACCCCCCTAAAGTACGTCACACTTTCAACATAGAAATAATAATACTTCCGAAAGCAAGGCTAATACATAAACAAGGCTTCGCAACAGCATTATTACTAGCGCTCCTAGCGAGAGGAATCGTGAAAAACACATTCAGGAGATATGCATTTCATGCTATTTTGACATAAAACTAATTAAAATGTTTCAGAAAATTTTTGAAAATTATTTTTAAA